>MU832049.1:0-89990 GCA_029204225.1 Diphasiastrum complanatum | reverse complement strand
CTCCTTGCATGTGAAATATTGGATTGTTGGCAAGGGCTTGTGCTGAAATATTGTCACACATGATCAATGGTAGATCATCCTCCTTGATAGTCTTATTCAAGAAGCAACCTAAGGTTGATCACCCTAGAGTTTTTGGATGTGCTTGCTTTGTTCATGTACCCTTGGAAACAAGGAAAAGAGATGATCCAAATTCAATCAAAGGATCATGGTTACAAAATGTATATTCCCTCTACCTCAGTTACAATTGAGAGTAGAGATGTCATTTTTTAAAAGATACATCTTTGATGAGGCCGAGATCAAAGATTCTCAAAAAGATTCTCCTATCATCACCCTTGAAGACTATCATGGAGGGATGGGGCCGAGAATTGAGGAGGAGTCACCTCGAGTCTTCTCACAAGGAGATCATAAAGAGAAAAATCCGAGCCTAAGAGGCTCTCATATGGAGATAAAGGCAAACAAGTGGAACTCAACTCCACCAATTATGCATATTTTGTTTTACATGAAGAGCCAAAGGATGTACATGAAGCACTCAACTCAAGAGAATGGTTTCTAGCCATGAAGGAGGAGTATTATGCATTGATTACCAACAAGACATGGGAGCTTGTGGATCTTCCATCCAACAAGCATACTATTGGCTGCAAATGGGTTTTTTGAGTCAAATATAATCAAGATGACACAATCAACAAGTATAAGGCAAGACTTTGTGCAAAGGGCTTTGCTCAAGTTTATGGACTTGATTATGAGGAGGACTTTGCTCCTGTTGCAAAGATGGTGTTAATAAGAATCATCATAGCTATTGCTTGTTTTTTCAAATGGCAAATTTTTCAACTAGATATCTCAAATGCTTTCTTAAATGGATATCTAGAAGAAGAGATTTATATGGAATAACCTCTTGGGTTTGTCCAAGACATGACCAAAGTTTGCTTGCTCTTCAAAAGTCTCTATGGACTAAGGCAAGCACCAAGATTGTGGTATTATCGACTTAACACTTTTCTTATCTCACTAGGATTCAATCTTCGCAACTTTGATCCTTCCTTGTATATCAAGTTCTATGCTAGTGATATTGTCATTTTTTCAATTTATGTTGATGATATTATCCTAAGTGAGAGTTGTATCAATCTAGTTGAGGAAACTAAAATTGCACTTGGAGGAGAATTCAAGATGCAAGATCTTGGAAGAATTCATTATATCTTAAGGTTAGAGATTGACTTCCATAATGAAAAGGCTTTCATTTGTCAATCTAAGTATGCTCTTTCAATGTTGAAAAAGCTTAATATGCTAGATTGTAAGAGTATTGATACTCCCATGGAGCAAATTGTAAAAGACCCTAATAAAGGGGATAAAAGATCCTTTGAGGACATCACTCTTTTTAGGAGTCTTATAGGCTCCTTAATTTGGCTTACCATAACTAGGCCTGATGTAAGTTTTAGTGTTCATAAGCTGAGCCAGGCTGTGCAAAATCCTACTATTCATCATTGGAGAATGGCCAAAAAGGGGTACTTAGGCACATATCTTCTACCTACGAGTATGGTTTGTTATACAAAATATTGCTGGCTATTCTGACTCGGATTTTGCTAGTGACAAGTAGATCGGAATCTACAAGGCATATGTCATATACCTTGGAGGAAACTTAATATCTTGGCTTTCCAAAAAGCAAGATACCCTATATCACTCTCATCTTGTGAAGCTGAATATAAGGCACTTACTACTACAAACAAAAGAAATGATTCTAGATTGAGTATCAAGATTCTAGTTCTAGATTTTATGACCAAAGCACGATCTAGCATGATATTAATCAAAGAATGATTGCTTTTAATATCAAAAGAGAAGAAGTACAAGAATTTAATGCATTAGCATAACCTTCTACTCGAGTTAGAGAGAGAAAGGAGAGAGAGCAAAATCAAGCAAACAATATGGTAGATCCAAATTGACATGGAATAGCTTCAAAGCTTGGTTCATCAACATAAATTATGAGAGAGCTTACACATATTATGGGGATTGGAATAGCTCCAGGTAGAGCCTTCTCTCTTCTACTTTCATCCACATCTAAAGTGATAACTAAAGAACTAGTGACATATGTCACTGTACATGCATGCATTTCTTTAGATAACATCTCGGCCAAGCTATTGCCAATAATCCCATATTTCATGCAAGAAGCAACCACATAGAAGTGGCACACCATTTTGTGAGAGAAAAGCTTACTGGAGGAGAAATCTATTTGAAGCATGTCAACTCGTCCTCTTGTATTGCCGATCTACTCACCAAGCCTTTGAGCAAAAGTGCTTTCATCAATCCATAGATCTAATCTGGAGTCATATCAAGATCAATGCTCAAATCTTCATAGATATACTTTAGGAGTGTGAAGAATTGAAAAAGATTATCTATGTTAGATATAGGGGTCCTTATGTTTTTACATCAAGCATCTAGGTGTAGGATGTTGATAGGAACAAATTGGCATAGATGGCAAATTATGGCATTTCCACTTGTAATGCCACTACTGAGCCAAAATAGAGTAAGAGGCTAAACTCGTGCCAATTAGAGTGTAGACAAGTGTAATGCTTTTGTTTGATGAATTCTAAGAGGTCCAATAGGATTTAAAGGTGGAACCATGTGAGGTTCAATAGGAATTTGAGGTGTGCTTGAATATAGTCCAATAGAATTAAGAGGTGCATGGATCAATGGTCCAATAGGATTAAGAGGTGACAAACTGTGGTCCAATCATAGTTAAGCATAGTGGTAGCTCGTGGATCTACTAGTATCATTGTACTCCTCATTTTGAAGCTAATTGATTTGGTGATTGTGTGGATTTTGAGTGTTATTGGATTTCTAGCTTTCTCTCTCTACCCGAGAGCTCATGATGATTTTTCTCTCTCTACTCGAGGAGAGCAGCTTGTTTTTACTTAGAATAATTTTTTAATACTTCCACATGTGTGAGTGAGAGTTGGAAGTGATTGAATGCATGTAGTAGTGTGTTTTTGCCATAGAATCAAAGATAGATCTTGAATCTCAATCTAGTCTTGATCTTGGTGCATCTACACACCTTAGGAGATCACAAGTACATGTTGTGGACAGTCCACACGTGTGAAATCAACAAGCATCAATCACAAATGAAAATAGTTTCATTTATGCTCTCATTCAACTTATGAAGATCATTTTGCTTTGAAGGGATTTTTTGTATCTCAAGGTGGCTTAAGGAAATGCTAGTTGAGTGTGATACCTTAAAAGATAGCAAAATATGTTTTCCTTGTAAGCTTACATTAGTTATGAAGTCAAGGAAATGGAAATACCTTCATAATGTAGGATCTTTTGGTTTCAATAAGATCATGAATGATGTGTTCATTCATAAAGATGAAAATTGTAAGTTTTCAATCTTAAAGGCAAGTTGTAAACTTCTTATGAGAATAATGAGGCATCCAAAGTGGACACTTATATCCATAAGCAAGTAGTTAGCCTTATTGAGATGGAAATACCTTTTGATTTCAATATTGGAAAAATCATGCCAAGTTGTGTGATTTTTGGACTTATGTTTCTAGAATAAGTAATCTTGATAATCATAGGAAGTGCATATTGAATGGTCATACTTGTTGTGATCATTATGAGACATGGAGGTCTCAGATTTCCACCAAAAAGGAGCACCATGAAGAGGATCTTAAGGAGTCATCTCAAGGTTCAAATGTGCCAAGGATTGAGGAGGAGAATCCTTCTCAAGGTTCAAGTGTGCCAACGATTGAGGAGGAGAGACCTTCTCAAATTGTGATTCCAAAAATAAACTCAAGAAATATGGTTGAATCCATGTGGCTCACATTTCAAGGGAAAGAGGAGCATATCTCATGTGGTATACATCTCATACTTACTTCTCTTATGTCATTTGATAAATCAATTTGCTTTAGTGAGATCATTGCATCTCAAAATTGGAGTAAAGCCATACTAGTTGAGTATGAAGTCTCTCTTGAGAACATAGATGATGTTCTTAAAAGATTGAAATTGATTTTAAATCAATTCAAAAGCAAATGGTTATTTCATCAAATGTATGCTCTTGAGTCATGCAAGAGCAAAAGTGATTTGTTTCCCTAATAATTTGAAATTTGTATTGAGGCAAATTGTAAACTCTTTATGAGAGTAAGTGAGTCATCTTCTAAAGACACTTATCTCCATAATGAAGTATTTAGCCTCATTGGATCTGAGATTAGGATGGTAAACAAGCATGAAGATATATTGCAAACACTTTGTTATTATAGCATGCATAGTCTTGCCAATTTGGATGAGACTAATTCTCTAGATCGTAGTAACATGATGTTAGATCTTTGTGATCCTAATAAATAAAAAAGAGAAATCTTATTTCTCATGGAGGAGCATGCACATGAAGAAGGAGCAAGCCTCAAAGTCAAGCATCTACATGAAGATGTTGCAAAGCTCTCAAGTCATCAAAGATGTCAACATCAAAGAAGCACTATCATGGATATGGTGATTTCAGATCAACATCAAGCTCATTGGCTGATCATCACACCTTTTGAACCAGCAAAGACCAATTCAACCCATGGAGTCAAGTTCAAGATCATCATGTTTTCCATCAAGCTAGATTTACCAAGCTAGATTTTTGAGGAGTGTGAAAAATGCAAAAATAAGTTTGGTAGAGGCCAAAAATCATGTATATAGGATGATTACAAATGTGTGGAGCCTGTTCCCACGTGTGAAAATAGTGTACTTGTCATGTACCATAATCATATAGGTTGTACATATGATTTAATTCAAGTTCTAGTGGCTAAAAAGGCCAAAAACTAGTTTTCTAGACATATGTCACATGGCATCAATCTATTAATTGCATGAGCCACATCCTTTGGTTAGGTGTCATATCACATGTGTAGAGGACACCTCACATGTGTGGAATAAGCTGAAGTAGGCAAATTTTGACTTCTAGAAGATTTCAAGTAGATCTCCATATAGAAGGAAAATGGACCAAAAGTGCTCAAAATAGAAGGTTTTTTCCAAGTGTCAATTTTGCATGATGAATCATTATATGACAAAGGCACCTTCACACATGTGGGATCAGAGGGATGATCAGTACCACGAGCTCCCACTTATTGTATATATAGAGCCACATTTGGCCATAATCAATGTGAGACACCAATCTTGCTTTTGGAAGTAATTTTGAGTGATTCTCTCCATTTGTCTACATTTTTTTTTTATTGTTTTGAATTCTATCAATGTGTATTTGATTTTCAGGTTGGAGTCCGTACTCAGACAGTGTTTCACACGTGTGAAACCATAAAGTACAGGTTACCTTCAATTAATGATTGTTCTTGTTAGGATTTTGTGTCTAGAATTGATCTAGATTGATCTTAATCTAAAGTAGATTGATAGATCAAGTGATCTGACAACCAATCTCTCTTGAGGATCAGATTAGGATCCACTCTTGGTCCTTTTTGTACTTTTTGCACACCAATTCTTTGACAATTTCTCACATCTTTGAGTTGCTTTATAAATTCCAAAGCTAATCTTTAAAACTAGACTTTTTACCGCTAGTAAGCCTTTAATTATATTGATATTGGTCGGAATCTTTCATATTAGAAAAAATTGTCTATTCTTAAGCCCTTGGTTCTTCTAGTGACTCCTTTTTTTTTTTGAAGTTTTGTGACCTCCTTCAAGTCATATTACTACTAATACAGCAATCCTTCCTCATCGATTTTTGAAAAAGTCCTTTTCTGAATGCACTAAATTTCGTCCACCTCTTTATTCAAAGAAGAAAAACATTTACTAAAATAGTTGATGTTGAAGATATGTGTTCCTGGTTGCACTCTCTTGGATAATTTGCATATTTCTCTAGGTGATTCACTTTTTCAAACAAACGATAGGTATTTCCATGGGTACTAATTGTGTTGTTCATCTAGCTAACTTTTATTTTTTTCTCTTATAAATTTGAAATTATACAAAGATTAGTTTCTTGTGGTACTTGTCCCATCTTATTGCTAGGCTAAGTCAGGTTTATTGGTTAATATTGTTGACAAAAGGTTGCAGCCATAATACAATAACTTAAACATAATTCGCATGCCTCAAATTTTTTCTAATATTTTAGATTATGTTAAATTATGGAGAGGTCTCCTTTCGATTCTATAGGTTTTCTTATCTTTGTACTAGTAAAGATGCTTTTGTAGACCAGTTAAGCAATCTCATCTTTTGGTATGTTTAAGATGATTAATAATAGAGTCCAAAAAAAGTGGGGAGCTAAGGAGTAGGCTTTGTTTCTAGTATTTTGTATTTTGTCTTTGTCTTGGTAATTCATCTGCATATTATGGTCCATGTTAATTTTCTTTTATTTTATTTTAATTATTATCATTATTATTATCTTTTATTTCTTCTTAATGATTGTCGTTTCCTTCTTAGTCAACATTGGGTCTACCCAAGAAAATCTTTTTTCGAAATCCAGTTAGTAACTTATGCTTGGATACGGATGAGACATAAGCAATGTTGTTTGGCTAAGATTTTTTGTTTTTTGAATTCTATATTTTTGTTTTGATTTAGTTCCTTTGACTTTTTGGATTTCTTGTATACTATTTCTAAGTTTTACCTTATGACATCACTTACTTCCCTATTTAAATTTGTGAAATTGGATATATTCTAATTTCACAAATAGATATTATTATTTCAAGAGTATATCATCAACCTTCTTATTTAAGCAATTTTTTTAAGTGAACAAAATTTTTAAATTAGTCCTAAGGGAACCGTTACTTATTATATTTGAATTTATTCAATATGGACAAATTCTTAAAATTGTCAACTAATTTTTGTCTATTTTTGGGTCATTTTGAGGCCTAATTTGTACATAGTTTAGGATTAGACTTTTAAATGTGTGTTGGATTAACATAGTATTTTCTGTAGTTTGACAATTTGAAGAATTTTCAAACTTCATTACTCTTCAAATGTCATTTAGATTAAGGTTTTTTTTTTTATCATATGGACCTTTTTTGGTGTTCTAATACTAGATAGTGACTGTTTGAGGTGTTAGGCAGAGAGAGAGAGAGAGAGAGAGAGAGAGAGAGAGAGAGAGAGAGAGAGAGAGAGAGAGAGAGAGAGAGAGAGAGAGAGAGAGAGAGAGAGAGAGAGGAGAGAGAGAGAGAGAGAGAGAGAGAGAGAGAGAGAGAGAGAGAGAGAGAATCATTTTTATCTATAAATAGTAGGTCTTTTTTTGTAAAATGATTAGCCAAAGTTCATTTGTGATTTAGAGAATTTTTGGTGAAATATTATAACTCAGATTTGGCTCTCTTCTATATGTAGGTAGAGATTGTATTGTAAGCTTGATGTATGTGCAATTTGTGAATGAATTAAGTGTATATATACTATTGTATGGCTTGTTTACAAAGGCTGATGTTTAGATCTAAGAAGGTTTTAATTTCTATTTGATTCTATACGCATTCAATTAGTATTTTGATCAAACTAGCAAGTGAGTAGTCTAACATTTGTTGTTGGTGCTATCATTTTTGGCCTAGATCTAACGTTTTGGATCATATTTGGATCTAAAATTTCACATTGGTGTTAGAGCTAGTTGGAGGTCAAAAATAATAAATTTGCTATTTTTCGTAGAGATTCAAGGGCGAACTTAAGTCTAGCATATTATTATGCATTTGTGTTGATCAAATCCATACTAACACTTTGATGCGAATGGATCCTCAAGATTAAATAGCATTTACATGTCAATTGAAGCTCAGAAGCTAGGAGTAGGTCTATTTTATTTCATTCATAAAAAAAAAAATCTTTGTTTGGTGGAAAGGTTTTGTAAATTCAAGCTGACAATTATAGTTTCTAGTTAATAATCTCCATCGTAGATGAGCTAAGCTCCCCTTGTGGATAGACAATTTTGTTGTGGTTGATCTTTGATCCCCTTGTGATGAAACTTTTTTTTTTGTGGATGAATCTTGTTCCCCATGTGAAATTTTCTACTTTCAATTTGTGGGTGAACACAACAAGCTCCCTTTGTGTATGAGCAAGATTATTAACAAAAGGTTCAATCTAAGCAAGGTATTTTGATTGCTTTGATCAAATCTTAGGTTCAATCTATTGTGTGTAGATCATATGTTGAACATGTTCTTTCCAAATATATACTAGTCAGCTAATCACAAAGATAGATAGTATTGAGAGGTTCTAAATTTGTGTTTACCTACATTTTTTGAGAGGAGAGTGAGTGCTTAGTGCATACTTATGGTGCACAAGAAGAGGCATTATTCTCAAAGGGTAAGTTCAAAGACAAGGACAAAGGTAAGAGGTTCAAGAAAGGTAACTTGGATCAAGGTGAGGCTTCTTCTTATGGTAGTAAGAAAAGAGATAAGTCAAAGCTAAAGTGCTTCTACTGTGGCATTAAATACCACTTTGCTAGTATTTGTTTAAAAGAAAGAGAGATTAAAGAGAGAAGCAAGGCAATATCACTTTAGATGAGGATGAACATAATACATGTGATTATTTTGTGATGCGATGTCTTTTAGTTTGATAATATTAATTAATGGTGGATTGATAGTGGAGCAAGCTCTCACATAACTAGAGTCACTCTTGTAAGTTGTTTGGCCATATATTTCTTTTAGACCTTAATTTGGTAATTAGAAAGTGTTTAGGGTTTAGGAAATATTATTTTGGAAAGTCTATTCTATTTCATGACTTGGGTAGTCGCTTTTCTTAATGATATTTAGAAATGATGTACATTGTTGGGTCATTATCTCTCCCTTCAACTTCATGACTTGGGTAGTCGCTTTTCTTGATGATATTTAGAAACGATGTGCATTGTTGGGTCATTATCTCTATGTTTTAGGATTAATTGGCTCTCAATTTCACATCAATAGTGTCACATTTTTTTTGTTCCAACCAATCTTGAAATAGGGTCCAAAAATAAATGTCTTGGAAAGTCTATTCTTGTCAATTCCATGACTTGGGTAGTTGCTTTTTTTGATGATATTTAGAAATGATGTGCATTGTTGGGTCATTATCTCTATGTTTTGGGATTAATTGGCTCTCAATTTTATTGAAATTTCACAATTCTAGCTTCACCATTTTTGGTCACATGCATTGTAATTGGCAAGAAGGCCATGTAAATAGATGCCACACGTGCCAAATCACATAGGATGCTTTCCAAAGACTACACTCCTCATATTACATTGTGATAGCATCTTTGAAATGAGGCCAAAATGTGTTTAGATAGGCTAGAGAAATTCTAGGATCTAGAAATAGTATGTTTTACATTATTTTTGGACCTTCAGATATAAGTTCAGAGGTGCCCTAATATGCTCAAATCCGAGCTTGGAATGTATAAATATCTGATGGGATCTCCATCAAAATATAGTGAAAAATTGAGTTTTACCACTTCTATCAACATTGTCTTTGAGTGACGAGTTATAGTTATTGGATGTGAGTGATTTTATGCATTAATTACATGATTTGGAAGGTACTGAAGTTGATTATAGGTCTGAGAAGCTTGCTGCACTTTACTTTTATGTATTTGATCAAATTTATTTGGCCATTGTGGAGTTAAATGCCAAATTAGCTAGTTTCGGTAACTAGTCTTAATTCTAGCTCATAGTTTGGATCTAGGTCTTTGATTTGTGCATCCTCCATCACTTTTAGAATTGATTGGGATTCATTTTGATGTAAAATTTTGTCATGGTATCAGAGCCTGATCAAAAGTGAGCTTTAGATTTGATTTTCTCAAGCTTAGATCTTAGATTTGAGTAGTATTGGCTTTGTCCTTGCTACTAGTTGCTAATCTAGTGCCAAATTTGGTTTCATTTGAGTGAGAATATATCAAAGGAAACTTGTTTTGTTGAGTTATAGCTGCAGGAACCGATATTGAGCCATTTCCTTTCAACCAAACCAAATTAGAAAGTTCTTAGGAGTTGAATCTTGGAGTACATGTCTCCTAGTAGAGATTTTCATAAGGATTTGAATGCCATCACTCTTTAGGAATTTGAATCAGCCATTTGAGAGCTTAATTGTGAAAAATACAAAAATAAGCTTGGTAGAGGCCAAAAATCTTGTATATAGATAAACACACATGTGTGGAGCCTGTTTCCACGTGTGAAAATAGTGTACTTGTCATGTACCATAATCATATAGGTTGTACATATGATTTAATTCAAGTTCTAGTGGCTAAAAAGGCCAAAAACTAGTTTTCTAGACATATGACACATGGCATCAGTCTATTGCTTGCATGAGGCACATCCTTTGGTTAGGTGTCACATCCCATGTAGAGGACAGCTCACATGTGTGGAATAAGCTGAAGTAGACGAATTTTGACTTCTAGAAGATTTTCAAGTAGATCTCCATATAGAAGGAAAATGGGCCAAAAGTGCTCAAAATAGAAGGTTTTGTCCAAGTGTCAGTTTTGCATGATGAATCATCATATGACAAAGCACCTTCACACATGTGGGATCAAAGGGATGATCAGTACCACGAGATCCCACTTATTGTATATATAGAGCCACATTTGGCCATAATCAATGTGAGACACCAATCTTGGTTTTGGAAGCAATTTTGAGTGATTCTCTCCATTTGTCTACATTTGTTTTGATTGTTTTGAGATTCTATCAATGTGTACTTGATTTTCAGGTTGGAGTCCATACTCAAACAGTGTTTCACACGTGTGAAACCATAAAGTACACTTACCTTCAATTAATGATTGTTCTTGTTAGGATTTTGTGTCTAGAATTGATCTAGATTGATCTTAATATGAAGTAGATTGATAGATCAAGTAATCTGACAACCAATCCCTCTTGAGGATCAGATTAGGATCCACTCTTGGTCCTTTTTATACTTTTTCCACATTAATTAGGTCGTTCTTAGGCTTCTTAAGGTCATAAAATACACCTTTTAGGTTCAGATCAAGTGTTTTGATGTTTTCTTCATCTAGAAATGCAAAACTAGTGAAAATTTTGTTTCTTTTCTACTCGATTTTGAATAGGTTTGTGATTGAATATGTAAATGTGATTCAATCTGAATTTAGAGGGATTTATTTGTGAGACATTTGTGTGCTCTAAAGTGCTTTTGGTTCAGTATAGGTGGATTCACCCTTCTTGTGAAGTTGAGATCAAGGAGGAGACTAGTTTTGATCAAATCTATAGTAAATTGAGCTAAGTTTGGATCTTGAAGATTGATCAAACTCAAGATCATCTTAGATCTTGTTGAGAAATCAGAGAATGATTCATCTCAAGTCCCAAAGAGAGTGGGATAGCTAGTTGTGATCATATCTTATACAATCTATCTTGTTTAATTGAATCTATCTCCCTATCATTGAAGATGGCATCCATAGTGCCTATCTTTTGGATTCTAGTGATAGATTGAACTCTTCAAATTATTCAATTTGGAAGTTAAGAATGGAATCCATTCTTATCATGCAAGATTTGATGAATATTGTGAATGGAGAGGAAGATGAGCCAATCCATCCACAAGAAGCAACTAAATACAAGAGAAGGTGCAAGATTACACTCCATTGTATTAAAATGAATGTTGCAATTGATTTGCTCAAAGAAGTAGGAGCATGTATCTCAGCCCAAGAGGCTTGGGAGACTCTTCAAAAGATCTATGAGTCCAAGAATACCTCAAGATTACTTTCCCTCAAGAACCAAGTTCTTCAATGCTTCCAAGGGAAGAGTGAGAATGGACATCAATTTGTTTTGAGAGTAAAAGATTTGAACAAAGAGCTTGCTTATGTTGGTGAACCTATTAAA
This sequence comes from Diphasiastrum complanatum, assembly GCA_029204225.1. Lineage (NCBI taxonomy): Eukaryota > Viridiplantae > Streptophyta > Lycopodiopsida > Lycopodiales > Lycopodiaceae > Diphasiastrum > Diphasiastrum complanatum. The sequence continues at coordinate 78,288 of MU832049.1, read as the reverse complement.
GAGAGTGAGCTTGTGCAAATAGTTTTGAATGGCTTATGTAGTGATTTTACTAATCTTGTCCAAAGCTATTCCATCAGGGGAAACTTGCCTACACGTGAAGACCTTCAAAGTGTGTTGATAGCAGAGGAGAGTAGGAAAAAGGCTCATATCAGATCAAGGATGGAGAGGCTCTCCATCAATGATGGTGATGACAAAGCCTTATTTTTCAAGAGCAAAGGCAAAGCAAAGAACAAGGGAAGAGCATTTAAAAAGGAGCAAGCAAAGGATGGAGATCAAGGAGGATCTACATCATCATCATCACAAGTCAAGCCCAAGAAGGACAAATCTAAGATCAAGTGCTACTATTGTAACAAGATGGGGCACTATGCCTCAGAATGCTTCAAGAGGAAGCAAGCTCAAGGTCAAGCCAACATGGGACAAGAGGAGAAAGAGAGTTCTCATGAGGACTCACTCATGAAGTCAACTTTTTCATCATCAAATGTCAAAGGTGAAGATCCTTGGTGGATAGATAGTGGGGCTAGCTCCCACATGTTGGGTAGAAGGGAGTATTTTTCTCAACTCACACCTTATGTAGGACCTATAAAGTCCATTTTTACAGATCATGAATGTAAAGTTGAAGGTGTGGGATCCATTCCCTTATGCTTAGGATCTTCCAAGAAGACTAAGATAGATGGTGTTCTCTTCATTTCTAGCATCACTAAGAATTTGCTTAGTATTGGTCAACTATTAGATCATGGTTTCATTGTGGAGTTCTCTACTAATGTATGCAACATCAAGAAAAGTGGGATGAGCATAGCAAGGGGAACAAGGTTTGGGAGGTTATTTAAGCTTGATGCTTTTGTAGATCCTAACCAATTTGTGATGGTAGCCGAGGAGAGCAACATGATCACATTTGATTTGTGGCACATGAGGCTTGGTCACATCAACACCAAGTCCATGGAAGCCATGTGCAAGGAGGAACTTGCTCTCGGCCTTCCAAGATCTTTGACAAAGGAGGAAAGGGTATGTGAAGCTTGTGCCTTGGCTAAGACACACAAAGACAAGTCATCCTCTCGAGTTGATCCACTCGAATTGGCATTTTGCTAGCACAAAGAGCAATGGTGGAGCTACAATGCATGTCACCTTTATAGTTGACTACTCAAGATATGGATGGGTATATCTACTTTCCTCTAAAGCAAATGTCTTTGAGAGTTTTGTCAAGTTCAAGACTTTTGTTGAAAAGCATCATGATCACAAGATCAAGTTTTTTAGAAGTGATAATGGAGGAGAATATATCTCAAATGAATTTAAAGACTTTTGTGATCAAGAAGGGATCAAGAAGGAGTTATCTTGCCCTTACACCCCTCAACAAAATGGGGTGGCCGAGAGGAGAAATAGGATACTATGTGAATGTTCTAAAGCTCTAGGTTAGATGCATGCCTACCTAAGTCTTTTTGGGAGAAGCTCTCATGTGTGCTAACTGCTTATGTAATAGAATTCCATGTAGCTCTATAAATGGTAAAACATCTTATGAGTTGTGTTATGGAAAAAAGCCTAATCTCAAAAACTTGAAGGTGTTTGGATGTATTTGCTATGTACATGTCCCTTTGGACACAAGAACCAAGGAGGATCCATCATCCATGAAGGGGATCATGGTAGGCTATGGCAATGCAAGCAAAGGTTATAAAATCTTCATTCTCTCTTCTCAAAAGATTGTCATTTCTAGACATATTATTTTTGATGAGACTAGAATGCATAAGCTTGAAGATGATTCACCTAACCACTCTATTGGAAGAGAGGTAGCCGAGATCAAGGAGGAGCTTGATCATGAGGAGGAGCTAGAGCATCTTTTGAAGAGCCTTCAAATGTTAGTGACGGCTTAGAATCAAATGAGTGGTTTCAAGCTATGTGTGATGAGTACAATGCATTGATGGAGAATGATACTTGGATGCTTGTTGATCTGTCTATGGATAAGAATGATTATGATGAGACCTTTGCACTCGGGCAAAGATGGTCACCATAAGACTAATCATTGCTCTTACTTCTCACTTTGATGGGTTGTTGTTTCAAATGGATGTGTCAAATGCATTTTTAAATGGTCATTAGAGGACATATTCATGGAGCAACCCGAGGGCTTCATCAAGCAAGGTATGGAAGACAAGGTGTGCCATCTCAAGAGGAGCTTGCATGGTTTGAAACAAGCTTCTAGAACTTGAAACACAAGGCTCAATACTTTTCTTAACTCTATTGGATTTACTCCTAGTGAGTATGATCCCACTTTGTACATAAGATTTAGTGCAAAAGGCATTGTACTTTTATTACTTTATATTGATGATAGCATACTCAGTGGAGATGATTTAGAAGGTGTTGAAAAAACTAAGCTAGATCTATCCAAAGAGTTTAAGATGGTAGATCTCGGACATTTGCACTTCAATTTGGGTATGGAAGTACTTAGATCTTTAGATTATGTCTTCATTTGTCAATATAAGTATGCTATTTCATTACTCATTAGATTTAACATGCATGGATGCAAGCATGTAGAGACTCCTATGGAGCATGATGTAAAAGTATCCAATAAAGAGGATGAAAGATCTTTCTTCAAGGACATCACTCTTTATAAGCAACTTATTGGCTCCTTAATGTGAATAACCATAACAAGACCTGATCTTTGCATAGTGTTTGCAAGCTTAGTCAAATTATGCAAGATCATTAGTTATCCATTGGAAATGTGCCAAAAAAATTTTGAGATACATCTCGGACACACTAGATTTTGGGATCCTTTATAGAGGTGAGTCCATTAACTTGCATGCTTTTCGTGATTCAGATTTTGCAGGGGACAAGAAGGATATAAAGTCAACAAGTTCCTTTGCAACTTTCATTGGGAAAAGTGTGGTTTCTTGGCTATCAAAGAAGCAAGAAACAATATCTCTTTCATCAACCGAGGCCTAGTACAAAGCTCTAACAACCACAACCAAGGAAGTACTATGGATCAAGAGGTTGCTTTAGGAGCTCAAAGTGATCAGATCAGGTGTCATTCCACTCATCTACAATGACAACATCTCAGCCCAACACCTAGCATCCAATCCAATCTACCATGCAAGGAGCAAACACATAGAGATTGCTCACCACTTTGTAAGAGAAAAGGTCCAAACTAAGGAGGTCTCATTGGAGCATGTTTCAAGTGAAGAATGCATTGTTGATATATTGAGAAAGCCTCTTCAAAAGAATGTTTTTTTGAAGCTTATATCATCCCTTGGCTTAATTAGTAAAACTATGGCACTTGTAATTTTGCAGACTATATAAAGACACATGAAAATCCATAGAACTGGATAAACAGTTGGATGAAGATTAAAAAAAAGGTTGTCCATGACATCCAGTGCTAAGGAAACCCTTTTTAAATTATTCTCAAAAAGCTTGCATTTTTTTAGAACTTCTTGGTTTAATAAGGACTGTTACTTAATAGAAAGGCTTATGTATGAAGAAATTCAGATCATTTAAGACCAATTCCATAACCTGATCTTTGGTTAAAAATAGATCAACTCTACCAATGTTGCCAATGTAAAAAAATCAACATCTACTATATGAAAGAGATGCAAACTCAATAAGAACCTGATCAAACAGCAAGTGTATGATATGATTCAGTTGCTGTCCTCCGTACAAAAACAGTAAGCTATTGTATTTCACACGTGTGGATCCGAAAATAGCATAAAATAAACATTGAAAAATTACAAGAACCAAACAATAAATGTGAGTGATGGCCATTTGCTTGCTTGTCTCCTCCAACATTTTCTTTTCTTGATATGTCTCTACCATAAAACTCCATGAATGAGCCTCCATCTCCACCTTGCCACAAAAAACCATCAAACCTTGGAAATCCATGAGTAGGTGAGTACATCAATGATGCAAATCCAGCATCACATGACTCCATAAACCAAGCAAGTTGCACTAATCCATCTTCAAAATTTACTTGACACAAGAAAATGACCATGAATTCACCAAAAATTGACAACCTCCAAGTATTGGCACCAAGTAGCTCAACACTTGAGAACTTAGGCATGGATGAGTGACATAATGAACCTCCAACAGCTTCATTTCCATTAGCAAATCAGCCAAGAATTCTAGTACAACTCCATCAATAAGATATTGCAAGACAATGTAGCTAGTTTTGCCATATCTTGACAATTTGCACATATCCACATGAAATTGCTCAAACATGAGATAGAACAAGTAAAGTAAACTTGAACAACACTTCCTTTCTGCTCCTTTGACCTTACTTGAGTTTTCAAACACCTGCAAAAATAGATCCATAGCTCTTGACTAGCTCCAAATTGTCACCTTTCCTTTTGTGTTGTTGAAGCCCTTTGAGACCAACCTCTTGATCTTCCTCTTGACCATCAAAGCCATTGAACAAACTTTGTTTTCCAGATCCATTACTTATTTTCCAGCATGAAAACCATGAGAACCAATATCCACTTGCTAGCATCATCTACACAAGGAGATTTTCCATAACATGTGAGTAAAGCAAAATGTGTCGCTTCCACTTGCTTACCTTCTTCTTGAACATCAAAGATATGAATATCTTTAGACTTGAACCTCTGGAAATGCTCCTTCTCAAACATATGATCTAGATCCAACAAGATCTCATCCATGCTTGATCTCGAATTTTCACAAAGGTTAGTGAAAACAATGCCATTGGTGGCACCATCATAAATCAAAAGATAGATTCCAAACTTTCCATCCAACATGAAGTAGAGTATGTAAAGATGAGTATCAAACCTAATAAATCCAGCCTTCTTGAGTCCATAAAAAACCTCAATAAGCTCACCAATGAGATCTCCCTTGCCTTGAAAAAATTATCTCTCGATTTGCTCCATGTAGTCTTCTCCAACCAACCTTTTGCCATCTTGATCATGAGTGATCAATTTATAATCATAGAATCCTTTAAGTTGATGAAGAGATGTGAGATCCATGAATTGGAGCTTCCCAAGAACCAACCTTTCATTTCTCTTTCCTTCATAAGACTCCCTCTTAATGATTGTATCATAAGAAGTAGAAATCTCAAAGATATTAGAAGCCATGAAAAAATGATTAGTACCTTCAACATAAGGATGATTGAAGTACTCTCTTTTTTCAAACAAGAACTTCTATTTGATGTTTTAGGTAATGACTCATATGATAATGATTCTTCCTCACTATTATTCACAATGACATCATTCAAAGTACATCCTACTTTGAACTCTTCACATACTTCTCTTCTTCTTGACTTGTGACTATCTCCCTCACCAAGTCTCTTGATAGAACCATTTGATCTACTCTCTTTATGAAGACATGTGACTCCACTTGCTGCAAAAATGACTTTCTTGGACTCATCACAAAAGAATGTAGAAGAACCATCTCCTTCATGCATGCACCTAGCAACATCTTTTTCCATATGATCAAAGAAATCCTTTTCCAAGGAAAAACTTTCACCACCTCCATTGATGAAGTTAGTTTTTTTCTTATCTTTTGCATGCTTGCACTTTCCATAAAGAACCATTGAAACACCATCATTATCCTCAAGACTAGCCAAGTTAGCACAAAGATGAACATCTCCAAGAAGCATATTAGATCTTGACCTAGATCTAGAATAAGAAAGCTTTTTAGACTTTGCATAAGATGCACCAATCTTATTGATGCTAAAAGGTAACTTTGGAAAGTTGAGACCAATCTCCTTTTCCATTTCATCCTTTTTGTTAGCCATAACAAAACTATCAAGCTTGAAAAGTCTACCTTGTCTATTGCCCCTAGCAACCAGGATTTCTTCCTTTGTAATGAAACAAGCATCACCACCAAACTTCACCATGTATCCTTTCTCTATCATTTGACCAACACTTAGCAAATTCTTTGAAAGTGAAGGAATGTAAATAACACCATCAAGTCTTGCTTAATAAAAGAGACAAATAGGAATTGAACCAATACCTTCAATCACACACTCACCATCATTGGCATGTGAATTGCTTTCTTGGCTCCATCATAAGTGACCAAAGAAGTAAAGAACTCCTTGTGACTAGTCATGTGTGAACTAGCTCTACTATCAATCCACCATGAATCTTTGTCACCTTCACTTGATATTGGACTTGAAGAACACATCAAAAGAGAATCACCACCACCTAAATCCTCATCATTAGTAGTAAAGTTAATTTGCTTGCTACCTTCATCTCTTTGCTTCTTCAAACATTCATTTGCAAAATGCCCTTTGATTCCACAATAAAAGCATTTCAACTTAGACTTATCTTTTTTCTTGCCAAAAGAGGAAGTCTCACCTTGATCTTGCCCTTTATACCAATTGCCTTTGTCTTTGCCTTTGCCCTTGTACTTGCCTTTGATGAACATAGCCTCCTCTTCATATTGAGATGTTGATGTAGATCCACCTCCTGTTTATTGAAGCCTATATTCCTCATTCACCAAGATCTCTTGCAAATCCACAATACTTGACAAAGTCTTATGAATAGCAAAACTTTGAAAAAGATTAGCATGATCATCCAACAAGCCATTAAGTATAACTTGAACAAGTTCTACCTCCTTAATGCTTTCATCAATACATGCTAACTCATCATTGAATGCTTTAACCCTCAAAACAAAAGCATGAGTGCTCTCTTCCTTCTTTTGAAAACTTTGAAAGATTTGCCTCCTAAGAGTAAGCACTCTTGATGTAGACTTGGATTCATAAAGCTTCCCAAGCCTCCAAAGATGATGTGCACTTACCAACTTCCTTGAGAAGTTCATTGGTAACATTCATCTTTATCATGTGTAGAGTCTTCTTTGCTCTCTTGTCATACCTCACTTGATCTTGAGGTGCTTGAGGTCTCTCCTCCACACCTGCAACAATCTCCATCAACTCATTCATCTCCAATAAGGACTCCATCCTCACCTTCCAAGTAGAATAGTTGATTGAGGTAAGCCTATCATTGCCTTCCAACATGAATCCACCACTTGTAGCCATGTTGCAATGACCTGATCTTCTTCTTTCAACCTTTTCCAATGCACAAAGCACTCTCTTGAATGTCAACAAATGAACTCAAGAAGATATCACAAAGATATGGAACCTCTCAAATCTCTTCTAGCACTTCTAACTAAAAAATCAACACATAGAATAGTGAAATCTTGATCAACCTATGATCTGTCCTCAATCTAATGATTCTTTCCACTTCCTAAGATTTAAACACACTCAAATAAAGTTCAGTAACCTCACAAATTAGAGATCTAATCAAAATTAGGATTTTGACAAAATCACAAAAAATTGAATATCTCAAATTCTACATGCAATTTTTAAAAACTTGATATATCATCTTGTAGCCTCCAATGAGACCTTCCTAATGCACCAAAAATTGGCTAATTCCAGTAAAACAAGTGTGAAATCGGAATTGATCAAGTATATAAAACTATATTGAGTTTTGACCTACAAAAGATCAATTCTACATATGCAAAAATGCTAATTTTTTAGTAGAAATCAATCTAGCATGCTGTAGCATTGGTAACTCCTCCAAATCCTTGCTAAAGATGGCTAATCCTTTCATAAATTGAAACACAATAGCTCTGATACCATGTGAAGGATTTCAGATCATTCAAGATCCAATCCATGTCCCTGATCTTTGGCAGCAAACCAGCAATCCTGCCAATGTAGAAAAAATCAGCATCTACATACAAAATGAGATGCAAACTCTAAGAGATACTGATCAAACATGAACCAAAACATAAAATATAGTTGTCGTCCGTACAATTATAGTACCTACTATATTTCACACATGTGGAACCGAAAATAGCAATAAATGATCATTCTACACATAGAATTGCAAGATAACATCATGAGAGTGTAGCAATGAGTAGTAGAACCCAAAGAGAACCATATGTATAATGATGAAATGAGAGAGAGAAGAGAGAAGATGTGTCTCTCCATGAGTTACATCCTTTTATAGCAGGTCCAAACGCTATTTGGCCACTTGGCTTTCCTTCCAAAATGTAAACCCTACTATTTTTGGGTCTAGATTCAATGTACCCAAAGTTCAAATTTGAATCTCTCTCAAACTCTACTACCAACTTTCCCACACTTTCAAAAAGTGTTTATTGAATGTATTTAAAACTAATATAACTTCAAAAAGTATCTCTAAGTCTAAAATGAGTTTTGGCCTCATATTGACAATTTACCAAAATATGACTAAACTTGTTGAAATCTCTAACAGTTACCATCATGGAAATAGAATAAGCCAAACTTTGTTGTATCCTTCACATACCTTAAAATATGTTTAGCATCTTTACGGAGTGACTGATTCCGTGTATGCATAAACTGACTTACTAGAACCACAACCTGGCAAATATTTGATCCAGTAGTCATGAGATACATAAGACTTACTAAAGCGTGAGATCCTTAGTAGCATCAAAGGGCACACTATCATCATACTTTGAGAGTTTTGCACCAACTTCAATGGGAGTAGATGATACCTTACTATCCTCCTCCATGAGAAATATCTTGAGTAGTTTAGCAACATACTTTGTTTGGGTAAGTGAAATTTCTTGACCACTTTGCCAGACTTCCACACCTAAGCAGTAACGTATCATGTCCCAATGTGTCATGTCAAACTCCTTGCAAAGTTTTGATTTGACTTCCTTCACCAGATTATCATTTCTACTAGCAATGATTAGATCATCTACATAAAGTACAATTAAGATAATAGAACCATCTCTGACAAGAGAGTATATGTTGCAATCTGATGAAGTATGCCTAAAATTCTAGCTTATGAAATACTCATCAATGCATCCATACCAAGCACGAGGAGCTTGCTTTAAGCCATACAAAGCTTTATGCAACTTACATACCTTCACCTCAAGCCATCAAGTTGTGCCATATATATTTCTTCATCTAGAGTGCCATTAGAAATGTAGATTTAAGATCTATCTGATGAACTTTCCATCCAAACTTAGCTAATAAGGCAAACAAGATTCTCAAAGTAGTCCACTTCACAACTAGCGTGAATGTCTCCTCATAATCTATTCCCTTATTTTAAGCATAGCCTATCACAACTAATCTTGCCTTGTATTTAGCAATAGATCCATCTGCATGATATTTGATTCTATACACCCACTTATTCTCAATAGGCTTCTTACCTGCAGGAAGATCCACAAGTTCTCAAGTATTGTGCCTCTCATTGGATTCCATTTCGTCTTCCATTACCTTTTGCCAAACTTTGTTATCCCTCACTTTTTTAAATGTAGCAAGTTCATAGAAATTCTTGATTTCCGTCATAAGAGTATGCACAGCTATACTTTTTGTAAATATAGAAATGGCTAGATCACCAGCCTCTAGTAATCTTTGTAAGAAATGTAAATGAAACTGTCATTAGAGTTTTTGAGCCTCTAAGTCGCATGTTGTCTCGGGTGTAGGGTACTAGGTCATTAATTAGGAATGGCTAGATTGACCTCTTAAAAAGTATGACTAGTCAACACGACACGTTCCATATGCTCATTGGGACACTTGGTCCAATGAATGAGTGACACATATCATGGTTGACCGGCCAAACATGACACATGTCACATGCTTACTGGGACACTTGGTCTAATGTATGAGTGACACATATTAGCCTACTCAATTGCCTATGGGTCAGGATATTGCAAGTGGTAACTATCGACTGTGCATGGAATTGACCATGTGTTGACGTTAGGAAGGGTTAGGGTTAAGAGGGTGCTTGAGGATTGTGCATAAGTGAGCCTAGAAAAAGGCATTCCTAATCAAAATCTATGCACCAAAGGTTGGGAGGAGACAAGGCATCTAGCTCCAACATGTTTCATGTCTTGTAATGTTTGTTATGTGCATGCAGGGAAAATCTATGTGTACTTGATATGCTAGGCTTAGAATTAAGTTTCAGATTAGAGTTTGACATTTGGTATCAAATCCATGTTTTGGATATCTCATCATCATCACACTTAGAGAGTTTGTGGTAGGAGACATGGTGTTTCTCCGAGCCAAAGACTCTAAGACCCTTAAGATGGAAAAATGGTACAAATATCTCTCATTATTGTGGACCTTGGAAAGTTGTTGAAAAAATCAATGATGTTTCTTATAAGTCGGGTTTTCCTGAAACTCGTAAAGTGCATAATGTATTTCATGTTTCTAGATTGAAACGGATTTGACATAATGGCGATAACTTGTTTTCTAATGGTTTGTCTGCATTCAGGAGCAAGGAGGAGTAACTTATGGGCTAGCGAGGGTATTGAATAGGCAGAAGAGGTTTTTACGCAACCATTTGATCCGTGAGTACTTGATCGCTTGGCATGGCAAGCCTCCTTCTGATGCTACTTGGGAGACTGTACACAGTCTACGTGCACAATGCCCTTGCTTCACCATCATGGAAAATGTTACTTGAAGAGGAAAAGGATGTTACATCTTTTACTCCCTATCCCGGTTGTTTACTGTTTTTTGCACAACTATACTTTTTGTAATACATAAATGGCTAAGTCACCAGTTTGTGGTGACCTTTGTAAGGAATGCAAATAAAATTGTTATTGAGCTTCTGAGTGTCTGTGTGTTGTCTTGGGTGTAAAGTACTAGGTCATTAATTAGGAGTAAATATGGACACAAATCGTTGTTGCTGGAGCATTCATTAATCCAAAAGGCAATATTAAGAACTCATAATGGATGAATCTAGTACAAAATCTAGTCTTTTGGACATCTTCCAATTTAATTCTTATCTGATGGTACCGTATTTAGCCCTACCTAAGCGATTTACAAGGTCATCCATCCTAGGTAATGAATATTTATTCTTAATAGTCACTTTTGTTTTAACCCCTTGTAATCCACGCACATCCAGAAACCTCCATCCTTTTCTTTCAGAAGAACGGGAGCGCCCCATGGTGACTTACTGATATGGCTCATCCTCAGATAATTTTCTATTGGACTTGAAATCTCTATCTCTTCTTTCTGAGAGAACCTATAAGGTTGTCTCGAGATAGGTTGACTTCTTGGAATTTAACTCTATCTTGTGGTCCACTGATCTAGACAGCGGTAAACCATGAGATGATTTACATCTTTGAATCACTTATGATCTGATTTTTCACTGCTTGTTCGTGATCTAAATTTATTGAGTTAAGAATTACTGAGTTTCACAACTATTTAGATACACATCAGAAACATCCACAATAGGAATAACAAACATTGAAAAAACTTCATATTGTGAATAATCAAATGTTTCTATTATATAAACTGTAGAAATTCCATCCGATGGATGTACAAAATTGATGCCAAGTAAAGTAATTCCTTATCACCCTCCTTGAAAGCGAGAATATGTTTCTCAAAATCAATATCCAGAGACGGTGATTATGCAAAATCAATAAAACACCATAGTAAAACCCAAAGAGACTTTGCCAACACCCCTAAACAGTCCATTAGACTTCCGTGAAGACTTCAATCAGGTCCAGAGAGGTAGTATGGGCTGAGAACAAATATTATTCAACTTTTGAGAGGGCGCTCTAGCAACAACATGGAGACGGAGCACAAGCCTCCAGCAACCAATTTACATGTCTAATAGATTATCAAGAAGGCCAAGAGGAATAAAAAAAATAGGCTAGATTGACTCCATGTGTGATTCTCTTGTGAAATCCCCCAAAAAGCATGAAAAAAGATAAAATTCGGCCCTTTTTGGGCCTCCTACACCCTCTAGTCTCAAAAATCTTTGCTCTAACATCTTGAAGAGCTTCAAAAGACATTGATACACTCTCATGTGAGTCAACAAGGTGATTTACAGCAATATGTAACCAAATCTATGAAAAAACTTGCAAAAATCATGAATTTTAGCAATATTTCCAATTTTTTCCATTACATAAATTTGATTTCTATCTCATGCATTCACATACAGCTCACGTGCAACACAAATTACTTACTTGAAGCCATCTAATGATCTATATTGTTGGATTATGATCCTTACTACCCTTTACTAGCTAGGTGGAGCAAAGCCACCCAACCAATGAGAACCCACCGATCAATCTCCAATAGCATCACCTTCGAGTCACGAGATAGGATGCAAATGTAGAGAGAGAAAATCGATAACCACGCAAGCCAGAAATATCCCAAAAGTGCTTTTCATTACTATTGAAAATTTACGCATTCATATAGTCGTCCTAACCCATGCACTAGCTCCACTAATGTGTCTAGGCCCTCACAAGTTTCTTGCCTAGTTCGGAATAACAAGGCGTGACCAATAATCTCGCGTATTGGAGTACCATGTATCCAAGTCTAGGATTATGTTGAATCCTATATGCAAGATGTGGACCTAACAGATACCACTGACCGGATGAATCACAAGTGTAGTTGCACTACAAAATCACTTAAGCGATCACACACACATAAGCTGATCAAAAAATAAAACATTTCAAAAGCCAACTGAAAGTGTGTTCACTCTCTACTGTAACAACTATATACATAGAGTTGACTTCTTCTTAAGGCAGTCCTGCATGGTAAGGCTACCGCTGATGAGACCAAGTCCTGACACATGTGCCACTACACTGCACTGCACGAGCATGATTATACTGGACTCATAATGAATATGTGTGCACAGTACTGTCAAAAAAGAAAAACACGATACTGATGGATTTCTACCATCATGGTAAAAATAAGCTTTCAAATCCAACATAATCAACCTCCATTTTCTCTTTCTTTGAAACTTGAACCAGTCATAGGATCTTGAGAAGATTCTAGATCAAAATTTGGAGATCCATTGTCTTCCATAGATACCCCCATCATCCAATTGCATTAGGAAATCATCTACATAATCGTTCATTATTGATCTTCTTTCTAACATCTACCATGAATTTTTGTCATGTTCTTATGAATTGTTCCATTGTACTCTTTGCTCAACATCATCCATCACCATCGTTCCTTTGACAATATCTTCTCTCTTGGAAAGAAGAAACTTAGATTTATCTAATTAAAGCAATTTTCATCTGATTTGAAGATTGATCTATACCTTTGCTTGACTTAAGTCTATTGTTGAGCCATTACTACATTATTTTTCTTGAGAATTATATGGTTGTGAACTATAATGTCTAAATTAAGTTATGCCAAACAAGTTCCCTTACTCTAGTCTCTTTTAGGTCATGTAATTCTCCTGACGATTAATTTTATTTCTAGTTTATAGAATCTTGAAAAGTCAAATTTTTGAAAAAGAACCTCAATTGTGAAGTTCAAAAAAAAAATTTAAATAGCTTGAAAATAACCTAAAGTTGTGAGACTTTAAAACCTCAAAAAATGACCAAAAAATCATAGAAACTTTGAGACTCCTGAAAAAATTCATTCAAGAGAAACAAAAAATATGTTAAAGATTTCAAAGAAACGTGCAGCTATGGTATCCCTAAAAAATATGTCCATAGAACTTGAAAGGATTCTCATAGATGTAGACCAGAGATGCATGTTCTGACCTCAAACGTGTTCCAAATTGCATTCCAAAAAAATCCCATTAAGGCTTTTGGAACGTGATTCCCCCAAAAAACTTAATTTTTTTTCAAATATATTTGGTTTTGTAATGCGTTAACAATTACAAATGTTAATGTTTGATTTTAGGGTTTTAATTTTTTTTTTCAATGCTTAAAATCAAATTTCTAGTGGTTCTTTTTAGGTGAAGAAAATTAAAAAATAAATGTGTTTTGAACAGTGTTCGGATGTCTCATGTTTTGGAATGTCGATGCAATAGAATAGCTAAAACTAAATAGAAAATTATCACAAGAAGGTTGCTCTGTAATAAAACAAGCTACCACAACCGAAGTATAAATAAACCATTAAAAAACACTCCTAAATTACAACAAAATAAAATTTAACGAAAACTTCCTAATGAATCTAAAAGCACAGAAGAAAAGAATATGCATGAACAGAAAATACATCATTGTGTCATTTGGCAATGAAACTAACACCACTCGGACATAAACTTCTCTCCATTCATTCTTAAACTCAATCGAATCTTGCCATGCTTTTGATGATTCCCACTCAAAAACTTAAACTTGTGCTTGAATCATATTCAAAAAAGTGCTCACATCTTAGAAAAGGTTTGATCATCCCAAATTTGACATAAAGAGTCATGTTTTTGCACCTCCCTCTTACAAACAAGATCTAAAAAAGCTACAACAACCCTAAAATATGAATAGACCATTACAAGATATTGATAAATTACAGCCAAAAAGAAAACTAATTTACTCAAAAATCAATGAATCTAAAGCAAAAAAGAAAACAATATGCATGGACATAAAATGAATCATCATCTCATTTGACAACGAAACTAACGCCATTCTTACAAATTTTCATCCATTCATTCTCCAACCAATCAAATTTTTTGCCATTACTTGAATGATTCCCAAAAACTTATATAAGACGATGATCGAATCACATCCAATAATTCACTCTAATAACTCATAGATCTAGAACTAGCCTGATCATTACAAATCTGACATAAAAAATCATGTTCATGCACCTCCCTCCAAACCAGATCTTAAAACACCCTCTGATTCAACTTATAGAAGAGCTTTGATACCGTTAAAATAAATAGAATCAGTGTTGGTAGCATAATCACAAAAAAGATATCAATTAATTGCCAACCAAAGAGGAGCAAAATAATAACCATGCAAAAGAATAACACAATATCTGATAATAGAGGCAAACAAAAGAATGATCACCTACCAATCAAAAAAGGACAAAACCAAAATAAATTCTCACTACCAATCAAAGAGAGATAGTGATGGTGGAATAGATATACATGCCATGGAATCCACGAGAAGTCCAATAAGAATAGACTCTAGGGCCTTAAACAATATGACAGTTGAGCCTCATTCTTAATGGTTGATTTTTTGGTAATAAACTGTTAGAGAGCTTTAGATCATGATTTGAAAATTGTTATCAGGTTACATCATGCTATCATACCTTATCACATGTTCTCCAAACTATGTTTCACATTTCACACTATTACCTCTCTATTTTTAGTACTTTGAAGATGTGCTTGTGTTATGTTTTGTTTTGGTTTTGATTGTCTCTTAATAGTCAACACTCATCTTGAATGAAAATGAAAGTTTTGGCAGACAACCAAATTGAGCAAGGGAATGGGTATAGAAGTAACTACAAGAGAAAATGAATTAAAGAGATGATAAGGAATAAACTAAAGAGAAAGTTGATGTCTTGAAGCCATTTCGTTTTGCAACTTAACTAATGCTTTGAATCCTATCAATACAAAAATTTTCATTTGCATATTTAGTGTATTACATGTGTTCATCCTAACAAAACCGATGTTTGTGAATGCCATCTCTCTCTCTCTCTCTCTCTCTCTCTCTCTCTCTCTCTCTCTCTCTCTCTCTCTCTCTCTCTCTCTCTCTCTCTCTCTCTCTCTCTCTCTCTCTCTCTCTCTCTCTCTCTCTCTCTCTCTCTCTCTCTCTCTCTCTCTCTCTCTCTCTCTCTCTCTCTCTCTCTCTCTCTCTCTCTCTCTCTCTCACGGTTTAGGGCTACTCATACCTGCCCAAAACTGTGATGGATCATGTATATATAGGTGATGATATCTCACCAAAATCTATCAAGCAATTTTATGTTTTTTTCTCTCATAATGGTGCAATTGCTCTCTATGTTCATAATTGCTCTCTATGTTCTAAACCGTGAGAGAGAGAGAGAGAGAGAGAGAGAGAGAGAGAGAGAGAGAGAGAGAGAGAGAGAGAGAGAGAGAGAGAGAGAGATCATCCGAGACGGAGAGAGAGCATCGTTTCCACCATATGTAGCCGTAGGCTAGGCCCTTGCAGTGGATCTTTCATCCCTACCAAGTTAGGGTTGGAATCTTGGAGATCCCTCAACAATGCAAAAATTACCAAAAATAGCTCCTATTTTTTCTCCCTTGTATCTAAGCATAATTTGGACTCATTCCAAAGGTTTTAACACTTAGGTCTACTTGAGAATATCCTTATGAATGGAATCCTATGCTATTTGGCATGTGTGACAAGCCACATCATGACCATCTAACTATTTACAAGTCATATGACCAAAACTAGTCAAGCTAGAATTGTGAATTTTTAACACTCCTCCTCACTATCTAGCTTGGTTCAATCATTGCTTTACTAATCACTCCAAGTGATGATCTGAACTTCATAAAAGGTGTCTTTTGAAGTGGTTTAGTAAGTAGATCAGCTACACATTCATTGCTTGGAACATGCTCCAAAGCAATCTCCTTGGCTTGCACCATTTCTCTCACAAAGTGATGGCATATCTCAATGTGCTTAGATCTTGCATGGAAGATTGGGTTAGATGCAAGGTGTTGGGCTGATATATTGTCATTGTAGATGATTGGTTCCTCCTCTGAATCCATGATCTTTAGTTCCACCAATAATCTCTTGATCCAAAGTACCTCCTTTGTAGTGGTTGTCAAAGCTTTGTACTCGGCCTCGGTTGAAGATAGAGATATAGTTTCTTGCTTTTTTGAAAGCCATGAAACCACACCTTCTCCTATGAAAGTTGAATAGGCACTTGTTGATTTCCTATCCCTCTTGTCCCCTGCAAAATCTGAATCACTAAATGCATGAAGGTTAATCACATCTCCTCTATATAGAATCCCAAAATCCAATGTACCCGAGATGTATCTTAGAATCCTCTTAGCCTTTTTCCAATGGATATTCAATGGCTTTTGCATGGATTGGCTCAACCTACATACACTAATGCTAATATCTGGTCTAGTTATAGTGATCCACATTAAGGAACCTATAAGTTGCCTAAACAAAGTGATGTCCATGAAGGATCTTTCATCACCTTCATTTGGCACTTTTACATCTTGCTCCATTGGTGTGTCAACACTTTTGCATACTTCCATCTTAAACTTCTTCAAAAGACTTTGAGCATAGTTTACTTGACTTATAAAGATAAAATCAGACCCTCTAAGTACTTCTATGCCTAAGATGAAGTGAAAACACCCTAGATCTACCATCTTGAACTCTAAGGATAGATCTATCTTGATTTTTTCAATACCATCAACACTATTTCCACTAATGATGATGTCATCTACATAAATGAGTAAAAGTACAATACCAACATCATCAAACTTAATGTAAAGAGTGGGATCATATTCACTTTGAACAAAAGAAAGTGAAATAAGATAGCAATGTAGTCTTGAATTCCAAGATCTCGAGGCTTGCTTCAAGCCATAGATGCTTCTTTGGAGATGGCATATTTTGTTCTCCATTCCATGCTTGATGAACCCTTGTGGCTGCTCCATATAGATATCTTCTTCCAAAAAACCATTCAAGAAAGCATTAGAGACATCCATTTGACATAGAATCCATCCAAAATGTGATGCAAGTGCAATGATTAGTCTTATTGTGACCATCTTGGCCACGGGTGCAAAAGTTTCCTCATAGTCTATCCCTCTCTCTTGAGCATAACCTTTTGCAACTAATCTTGCTTTATGTTTGTTAACACTCCCATTTGCATTCAACTTAAGCTTGAAGACCCACTTGCATCCTATTACATTCCTTTGAGGTCTCTCAACAAGCAACCAAGTTTCATTCTCAATCAAGGCATCATACTCATCCAACATAGCTTTATACCATTCTTTGGAGCTCAATGCATCTTCAACATTAGACCGTTCTTCAAAACTAGATAAAGCATAAGAAGTGGATGAGATACCCTCAACTTGCTGTCCTTTGCCTTGATATGTGAGCCTTGATGGCTCCACTTTTGCCCTTGAAGATCTCCTTGGTGTGATAGGTAGGTTTGGTGCTTGCTCCTCCATGAGCTCCTCCTCAAAACCAAGATCTTGCTCCTCGGCCATCTTCTTCTTGATTGTTGGAGCACTTGAGCCTTCTTCAAGCATATGCATATGATGTTCATCAAAGATGACATCCCTTGAAACAACAAATTTGTTCAAGGATGGGAGATAGACTTTGTAGCCCTTGCTTGAGCTTGCATATCCAAGCATGATCCCTCTTGTGGAAGATGGATCCTCCTTGGTTCTTGTTTCCAATGGCACATGCACATAACATATACACCCAAAAACTTTCAAGTGATTAATATTGGGTTTCTTTCCATACAACATCTCATAAGGAGTTTTGTCTTCAATTGCTTTGCAAGACACCCTATTCATCAAGTAGTTTGCACATACAAGAGACTCACCCCAAAAGGATTTGGGCAAACAAGCATCTAATCTTAAAGCCTTAGAACATTCACATAATGTTCTATTCCTTCTTTCAGAAACTCCATTTTGTTGAGGAGTGTAAGGACAAGAAGTCTCTTTCTTGATCCCTTCCTCCTCACAAAAGGCCTTGAACTCATTGGAGATGAATTCTCCACCATTGTCACTTCTAAGAATCTTGATGCTATGATTATGATGCTTTTCCACAAACAACTTGAACTTTACAAAAGTATCAAATACTTGAGAACTGGAGGAAAGTAAGAACACCCAACAATATCTTGAGTAGTCATCATTGAAGGTTAAAAACATGGATGAACCTCCATTAGATTTGGTGCTAGCAATGTGCACATCCGAGTGTATGAGTTCAAGAGGATGAGATGACTTTGTGATGGAGTTAGGAAACACCTTCTTATGTGCCTTGGATAAGGCACAAGCTTCACAAACCTTGTCTTCCTTCCCAATAGACCTTGGTAGGCCTAAAGCATACTCCTCCTTGATCATAGCCTCCATGGAACCCGAGTTGACATGTCCAAGTCTTTTGTGCCATAAAGTAAAGGTAGATATCTTGCTCTTCTCAGCCAACATGACAACATTAGTATCCACAAATGCATCCAGCTTATAAAGTTTGCCAAGTCTAGTGCCCTTAGCCACTATCTTACCCTTCTTCTTGATGAAACATTCATTTGAAGCAAAGTCAACATTGAAACCATTGTCTACCATTTGGCCAACACTTAGTAGATTCTTTGTTATTGTAGGAATGTACAAAACACCTTCTATGTTGATCTTTTTGGAAGATCCTAAGCAAAGGGGAATGCTACCAACTCCTTCAATCTTACAAGCTTCATCATTTGCTGTATAGATAGACTTTATAGGTCCATCATAAGATAAGAGAGAAGAGAAAAACTCCCTTTTACTAGTCATGTGTGAACTAGCACCCGAGTCAATCCACCAAGGATCTTCTCCTTTGAAGCTTGTTGAAGAAAATATGGACATCATGAGAGAGTCCTCATGTGAACTCTCCTCCTCCTCCTCTTTGCTCATGTTGGCTTGGCTTTGATCTTGCTTCCTCTTGAAGCATTCCGAGGCATAATGCCCCATCTTGCTACAATAGTAGCACTTCACCTTTGATTTGTCCTTCTTGACTTTGGTGGTTGATGGAGATGCCTTTGGGGGTCCTTCTTGATCCTCAAGCTTTGTAGACTTCTTGAATGTTGATCCTTTGCCTTTGGACTTGCCTTTGCCTTTGGTGAAGAGAGCTTGGTCATATCCACCTTGGATGGAAAGCCTATCCATCCTCTCTTGCATTTGGCTCCTTCTTGATTCCTCGGCCATGAGTGTGCCTTGGAGTTCTTCAAGTATGGGTAGCTTACCCATAATTGCATATCCCTGAACCAAATTGTCAAATTCAAAGCTTAGTCCATTCAATATGAGTTGAACAAGCTCTTCATCCTTGATAGGGTCACCTATAAAGGCTAGCTCTTTGTTCAATTCCTTTACTCTTAGGACAAAAGTATGTGCACTCTCTCCTTTCTTTTGATAGCTTCTATAGATTTGATTCTTCAAAGCTAACATTCTAGTTTGGTTCTTGGATTCATAGACCTTTTGCAAAGTCTCCCAAGCATCTTGAGCTGAAGTGCAATCTCCTACCTCTCTTAAGAGTTCATTTGCAACATTCATTTTTATGCAATGTAGTGCAACATTGCACCTCTTGATGTATTTGGCTTTTTCTTGAGGATGAATAGGTTCACCCTCCTTACCATTTACAATTTCCATCAGATCTTGCATGATCATGATAGATTCCATTCTAACTTTCCATATGGAATAGTTAGTTTTGTTGAGCCTTTCATTAGTATCCAAAAGATAAGCATTTATAGATGCCATCTAGTCTCCTAGTCAAGGACTTGACACAAATGAAGGTTACTTCTATTGATTTGATTGAAGATATACCTTATCCCACTTCTTAGGGACCTGAAAAGATCAGTAATAGACTTCCTATAAAGATCTAAGAATGATCTCTAACAAAATCAAATCATAGAATACTAGAAACAATGCACTTGCTTGATTGAAGTAGACAATACTAGTAGAATTGCCTCTCTTTCTATAAAGAACATTAAAGCTTCCAGATGATCTGATCAAGAGTGAATTTCAGCAACCTAATATACTTCCAAAATCACTTGTAAAAGATCTAAATGGAACTTAATGAGGATGCAACACAATCTACTATCCAATCACAAGCAAAAAATGATCAAAATTGATGAAAAATTGATCTAATTTGGTGCACAAGTCAAGCAATGGTTGGACTGAACCTAAATCACTTTAGGAGGTGTCTACTACACCTTAGAAAAGCCTTGAAGAGTCCCCAAAACTCTGATCTTCCCTCTCCTTGAATGCTAGAAAGCCTCCTCTATGAAATCACCTCCAAAACTTGCTTAGAAATCAATGCTTGGAGCAAGCAAAACTTGCTATCTTGGTAATGTGAATTGAATTCAACTTTGCCTCTGGTTCTAGACACCTAAACACCTGCAAATTAAGTCACACAACACCAATCTCCAATGTATTTGACTCACTTTGAGTTCTAGAATCAATACTAGATGCTAAGATCCAATCTACACAAGATTTAGATCAAAAATTGTGATCAAATTGAATGAAAACCAAGGATTTAGCTCATTTCAGCCTTTAGGCTCTGATACCATGTAAAAATTACAGCAAATAAGGATCCTAAAACACTTGAAATGATGAGGGAAACAATAGATTATGATTTCATAAGATTAGCACAAGTTGAACCATCAAAATCCATCAAAAATCTATGCTTGAACCTCACTAAATGGCCCAAATCCTTGAAGAAGGCTTCACACATGTGAAAGTACGGCCTCCCACAGTCTGAGTACTGTACACCAGACCTACATTCACTCCTATAATCATTAGTAATCACAAGTACTCAAACAATTATGAACATAGAGAGCAATTGCACCATTATGAGAGAAAAAAACATAAAATTGCTTGATAGATTTTGGTGAGATATCATCACCTATATATACATGATCCATCACAGTTTTGGGCAGGTATGAGTAGCCCTAAACCTATCCCTAATGCTAATTTTGGTGGATCTTTCATCCCTACCAAGCTAGGGTTGGAATCTTGGAGATCCCTCAACAATGCAAAAATTACCAAAAATAGCTCCTATTTTTTCTCCCTTGTATCTAAGCATAATTTGGACTCATTCCAAAGGTTCTAACACTTAGGTCTACTTGAGAACATCCTTATGAATGGAATCCTATGCTATTTGGCACGTGTGACAAGCCACATCATGACCATCTAACTATTTACAAGTCATATGACCAAAACTAGTCAAGCTAGAATTGTGAATTTTTAACACGCACCAGTATCCTAGCAAAGTTTGCAATCCCACCTCTACAACTTGATGTCATCTTTCATCTCATCAGATATATACAACGCTCAAATTTCTTGTCATGCATGCACTGAGATACACACAGGCGGTGGACACATCATCTCAACACCTTCATAGTCTGGACTATCGCTTATCATGTTTCACAGGCATCACGTTTACTTGATACCCTCGACATCTCTATCATGGACCTCCCCTCGAGCACCCACGACTATATCAGGCATTTTCTCTATAGAGCATATCTTCGTACATGGTGGGGCCAATTAGGGGTCAAACCCAACTATTACCGAACTCATTTCTTGGAGATGGATGCAGTGGAGACCCCAATTCTACCACACTGTTTAGACTCAGAATTATCCCATGGTCTGAGATTCACACTTGGTCAGTTATGAGTCTCATCACATTAGCTTGAGATTAAGATTGGACGTTTTCAAGGTACCCCACGAGAGGAGAGGATTTCCTAGATATGTTCTCTGTTTGAGGTGGAGTCTGAGGAGCACTTTTTATTCAGATGCCCAGTCTACTATGAGACCAGAGGGAGATACCATTGCCTTTTTTGAAATGCTTCAGTCAGACTACAGTCCCTTATACTGAGACGACATATTACCCATACTCATATTGTTTGCAGAGCCACTACTCAGAGACAACCTCCTTGGCAACATCAACAGCACTTATCGAGACCACCTCCAAGGGTTATCCCCATTACATCCTTCTTTGGTAGCAACAATATTTGAGGACAACGAGATGTACCATTATCACTAGCCTTATATTAGCAGCATGACTCTCTTACATTAGATGTACTTTATCATTGCAGTTGTAGTACATATGTTTTTTTTACTGTTATAAGACATTTCATAAGCTCTCGTTGTACCACACACTCGATATGTACTTATTCATCTTATATGCCTCTTGGCATGAAAAAGACATTAATAAAATCTTTCTTCTCTCTCTCTCTCTCTCTCTCTCTCTCTCTCTCTCTCTCTCTCTCTCTCTCTCTCTCTCTCTCTCTCTCTCTCTCTCTCTCTCTCTCTCTCTCTCTCTCTCTCTCAAATCAACACAAGTAAAAGATGAATATGTTTTGTTGATATGTGTAGCATATGAAAGCGTACATCACAAGAACAACATCTATATATAAAAATATGTTAGTTGTTATGTTTCAACTTAATACTAGTATTCCAAGATCATATATCACAAAATTTTTAATAGTGAGACAATCTTGTACGGATTGATTATTCAACAAAAACTCAGAATCAACAAAACTAGAAAGTTAAAGCATTGTAGAATTTGGTACTAACATTATGAAAGGTCTTTTGTGGACGTTGATAATGTCATCGTCGTCGTCATCATCATCATCATCTCCTCTCTCTCTCTCTCTCTCTCTCTCTCTCTCTCTCTCTCTCTCTCTCTCTCTCTCTCTCCATGCAAGCTTCAAAGAAAGACTAAAAAGAACTTTTAAAAAAATGAGACAAATGATTCCCAGCAATGATCTTTAGGAGAAAGAGCATGCACGTGGAACAAAATTAGGAGGAGCTTGGATACCTGTAAGAAGTTGTAATACGCAAGGTCAACTAGCCCACCTTACCCTCCCCACTCTTTCTTGCAACTAGAGTCTTTCTTGCTCATGTGCCTTGACACCCATGTATCCTCCACCTTGGATATGTCGTCCAGCACCAACATAGATGCTTCCCCATCCACGAAGTCTATGCCCCTCAACTCCATCATTTCTTGCTTCCATTTCTCAACGATCCAGACTTAGTAACCTTGCTAGTCATTCCAAATTATGAGCCTTTGTAGTTTTTGTTTACGTTTTTCTTCTACCCTTAAGGCGCGTTGCGGGTTCTTACTATCTACTGTCAATCGGGGCTTCTTATTTGAGGGTAAGGGTTTTGGTTTCCTTTGCTTTGTTAACTGCAGCCGAACTGCAGTCTGATAAGCTGACGAGTTCGGTTTTGGTTCTGCTTTAGGCCTTATTCGAGGTCCACGTCTGTACGTCTGCTTCCGGCTTGCTAAGCTTGTGTTGAAAATTCTTTTGTCAAGTGCTGGTATGACGAGATTTGGAAACCTGGCATACGGAAAATGCCCAGAAAACTCTGCCGCAAGGAATAACTCGTCTTGACAGAATCCGCGTAAGTCTAGTAATGGTATCTTCAGAATATAAAAGGCAGGTTTACGCTCATCTGCTCTAGAATCCATCCGTGCAAGATGCTGTGGGGTTGTGCTCTACAACAGTAGCATATACAACAGAGCAATGAGAAAGCTTCACTGCCTCATCGTCTATGTATAATATAACAACAATTTTATTATTCCAACGCTATCTTTCTCAGCATGAAGGTTATATAAGAGCTCTGATGCTTTGGAAGTTGTTCAGTGAGAGTTTTCTGATATCAACGACGTTGCTGAATTGAAAGGAAAAATAAGAAGGATCAATTGGCATTGAAGGGAGACATTATAACCACTTGAAAAGATCCTATAACCAATGCAGGTATAGTTTGAATCAGAAAAACTGCATCCCTTCCTAAATGTCTGATACCTCTCTAAGTCTACATTCCATGAGACTAAACCAAATGAATCGTGACAGCCACAAACGCCGAAGTTAGTCTAGTTGCTTCCATACAAGACATTTGATAATTTAGTCTCAAATCAGGTCTAATTTTCTTACTTGTTCATAGAGTTTTGCGTTTCAATGACACTGCAAAGAACGAACAGACACTTGGCACCATGAAAAATCAATATGTATTTACCGCAGGCATCTTATTGAGCACATTGCAAAACAGCAGAAATTCTCATCAACGCAAGCAAAACCATTTCCTACAGCTTCTCCCAAAAACACTTCGATTCTGCACACAAATCGCAAAGTGACGATCTGCCATGACGCTTACGCACCACTCCCTCTCCCTCTCCCTCTCTCTCTCCCTCCCTCTCTCTCTCTCTCTCTCTCTCTCTCTCTCTCTCTTTGAATTAAGTGCGCCCACTTGGATTTATGCCACGTTTTAATCTGCCATCTGTCAATGTTTAATGGCCATTTTGAAACATATCTATTTTAGGCCTTGCCTCGCAATACTATGTGAGCTCCTCTTATTTTTAGCACCCTGCGCACGCGTCAAGGTGGGCCAGGCAGGGAGGTTTCTTTTTTTTTAAACTGCTTGCCCTGGTGCCACGTGTTGGGCACCGGGGTTTATCGGCTCCTCTTATTTTTAAGTTCGGCCAATGGAGTTTGTAAGAAAGTCAACGCTAAAGGCTAATATGTGTTATGTGTTGAGTTCGGCCAATGGAGTTTGTAAGAAAGTCAACGCTAAAGGCTAATATTTGGTGAAGGTTTAAAATTTTTTAAGGCTTAAATTTTAATTGAGGGCTGTAAAATTGAAGCTTGGAACTGCTCTGATGGATGTTGCAGATTTCTCAGCCATTCATGCTATAAAAAATGAACCCTAGAGCTGTGCCAATGCTATTGGCTGTTGTTTTGCATGGATTTTCACTCTCGGCTTTCACGCACCTGCAACTTTTTGGCCTTGCCTTGCAAAGGCAATACTATGTGGTGAGGTTGGTCAATGGAGTTGGGTGAAAAGTCAATATTAAAGATATGTTGGTGGTGGGAGCCCAAACTTTAAAGGAATAGACTTTTCTTAAGGGCCAAATTAGCATGCATGTGTTCTCAAGCGCGAAATGTTAGGAGGGCATGAACAATCTGACTACAAAGGAATTTGCTTTCTTATGCATGGCTATTGTGCCGAAATAGCATTTGCTTTTTTATGCATGGCTGTTTTGCTAAAGAACCATTATTATTTTGTTTTATTATGCATGGGTGCTAGTGATCACTCCACTCTACCCGTGATAGCTCTAATTTCGTTGCTGGTAATCTGCTCGTGATTGTCGTTGGTGATCTTCGCTCCTTCGCTGCAGGCGGCTTGCATGCTGTGGTAAAGCGATTGTGATGAGGTTTGTTGCTTCAATTCTAGTGGAGTGTTGCTTCGAATTTTATGCATAGCTATTGTGCCGAAATAGGATTTGCTTTTCTATGCATGGCTATTTTGCTAAAGAACCAATGTTATTTTGCTTTATTATGCATGGGTGCTAGTGATCGCTCCATTCGTACTAGTGATCGCTCCATCTGTACCTGTGATAGCTCCAATTTGGTTGCTGGTGATCTGCTAGTGATTTTTGCTGGTGATCTTCGCTCCTTCGCTGCAGGTGGCTTGCATTCTGTGGTAAAGTGATTGTGATGAGGTTTGTTGCTTCAATTCTAGTGGAATGTTTCAGGCTGGGTGATGCTTGAGTTGATATCAGCGTTACTTTTGTTGCTTTAGTTGGTAGTGGTGGATAAACTTATGGTTGTTGATGGGAAAATCTGTAAAGCACTTGTATTTGGGCTAAGTTACTTCAATGATCCTATTGCAACGCTTTAAGTTGGATAAAGCTTTTGATATCAGCTATAAGCTTGTAGTGCTTTAGTTGATAGTCGTGGCTAGCGTTCTTGCTGCTGGTGGGAAGCTTACTGTTGTATAGCAATTGTTTTTTGCCTTGTTGCTTCAACTCTATTGCAATGCTTTTTAAGGTAAGATAGTGCTTATGATATCAACTACAAGGGGTTGTAGTGGTCAACTTTAAACAATTGAAAGTGTTCTTTTCCTAGACGAGAATAGGCCTGATATCAGCCTTGGTGATGATGCATACAACTGCCGATTTTGTTAGTGTTAAAAAGTTGTGTTGCTTCAATTCTCATATCAAATGATGCCTTAGGTGTTAGTCAGGGATTGTAATGGCTTAGGCGCTGAACGTTGGTAGAATGTTGTGTTGGGTCCTCTGCTATGCTTTAATAGGCTATGGGAGTCTTACGATTCTTAAAGAGATATAAAGTTTTTTGGACGTTTCTTGCAGTGACATTAGACTACGTAAGATATGTGTGGGTGTGTTACTTCAAGACTGGATATGAGTCTCCTTGTCTTGAATTTTCAGAGTGAGCTCGTAACATGGGGTATAGTATAGAAGAATTTTATGCTACCATTGGCTAGCTATTTTTGAATGAAGGATACATATCCAAATGTAAATTGGGATCTGAGTTACATGAGCGTAATTTTATGACTAGTGGTTGTCATGGCAGAAAATAGTATTTTGCATGTACGCTTGTAATATGGTGCAAGCACATAAACTTTTTGGTGATTCTAATTATATGGAATATAGCAAATATGGTTACGAACTGAAATTAATGAATGTCAAAATTTAAAATGAAATTGCAAACATGTATATGAGAGTTTTCATATGTAAATTGCTCTTTTCTCCATGCTATGCAATTGAATTTGTGAGCGAATGTATGGCGATTGGAATTTGAATTTATCACGTTGTACATAAGAGATTTTTTATATTTTGATTTTGTAAAATGTGCATGATCTTGACTAGCTTGTATTGTATTATTAAAAAGTGGATATTAAGTTTTGTAATTTTTGAATATATTAGCCTGTCAACGAGAGAGAGAGAGAGAGAGAGAGAGAGAGAGAGAGAGAGAGAGAGAGAGAGAGAGAGAGAGAGAGAGAGAGAGAGAGAGAGAGAGAGAGAGAGAGAGAGAGAGCTCTACTAGTAAAAATACTCTTTCGGACTTGCGTTTGTTTTTATTTTTTCTAAACTCAATTATAATTTTGCGATTGTTTGTTGTTTTGCAGGACATAGAGACAATGTCTTCCATATTGGATGAAGAAATGGTCGAATTTTCAGATATGCGTCCTGAAGATTACTTTATTGATGGTTTGTGATCGTTAAAATTGCAAATATTGAGAAACTGAGATTTTGATAAAGTGAGAAACTGAGATTCTGAGAAACTAGAAATAATATACAAGAAACCCAAAAAGTCAAAGGAACTAAATCAAAACCAAAATATAGAATTCAGTAAACAAAAAAATCTTAGCCAAACAACATTGCTTATGTCTCATCAGTACCGAAACATAAGTTGCTAATTGGATTTCGAAAAAATCCAGATTCTCTTGGGTAGACCCAATGTTGAAAGCTGGGTTTCATTGGAAATCAAGAGTAATCACCATACAATGAGAGGAAACTCGAGTTTCTCCTTGAGGCTCCAAAAAGTTTCTATCTTCTCACTATGGAGAATGGGAATACATAGTAAAACACACTTCCTTTGCTAAGTTAGGTGAAAATCCAGCATGTAATAAGGAAGTAGACTCCACTAAGATTTGCCAATTCTTTGACAATTTCTCACATCTTTTAAGTTGCTTTATAAATTTTAAAGCTAATCTTAAAACTAGACTTTTTACAACTAGTAAAGATCTACTCATCACAATTTTTACTTCACCTGATCTTGACAAAATTAGTTTGAGTTTTGTTTTTAGAAAGCCTATAGTTATGAATGCTCTTTCTCCTTGTGCGATATTTTTTTTGGAATTATCCAGTTGTTGCTTGGAAATATGTTAACACTATAGGACAAAAAGCCTTTAATTATATTGATATTGGTCGGAATCTTTCATATTAGAAAAAAATGTCTATTCTTAATAGCCCTTGTTCTTGTGGTGACTCCTTTTTTTTTCGCAGTTTTGTGAATCTTCTTCAAGTCATATTGTTACTACAATACATCAATCTTTCATCATTTTTGAAACAATCCTTTTCTGAAGGCACTAAATTCCGTCCACCTCTTTATTCAAAGAAGAAAAAATTTACTAAAATAGTTGATGTTGAAGATGTGTGTTCCTGGTTGCACTTTCTCTTGGATAATTTGCATATTTCTCTAGGTGATTCGCTTTTTCAAACAAACGATAGGTATTTCCATGGGTACTAATTGTGTTGTTCAGCTTAACTAACTTTTATTTTTTCTCTTATGAATTTGAAATTATACAAAGATTAGTTTCTTGTGGTACTTGTCCCATCTTATTGCATAAATTAACTCATGTTAGAAGATATATTGATGACTTATTTGTTCCCGATCTTCGTGATTTTGGTAGCTTTCTATATAAAGACCCTAACGTTTTTGGTAGAGGAATCTATCCTAAAGACTCGTGTGAACTTAATTGTACAACTAGTGCTGATAAGTGCAGGATTTTAGACCTTTCTATAAGCTAGGCTAAGTCAGGTTTATTGGTTAATATTGTTGACAAAAGGTTGCAGCCAAAATGCAATAACTTGAACATAATTCGCATGCCTCATATTTTTCTGATATTTCAGATTATGTTAAAAATGGAGAGGTCTCTTCTCGATTCTACATGTTTTCTTATCTTTGTACTAGTAGAGATGCTTTTGTTGACTAATTAAGCAATCTAAGCATTTTGTTACTCCATAAGGATTACTTATTTAAGAAAATCATGAGAAAAGTTTGAACTATTTTAGACTATTGGTTTTATCTTTGGTATTTCATCTTTTGGTATGTTTAAGATGATTAATAATAGAGTCCAGAAAAGAGGGGAGCTAAGGAGTCGGCTTTGTTTCTAGTATTTTGTATTTTGTTTTTGTCTCAGTAATTTGTCTACATATTATGGCACTATGTAAACATGTCTACAGGCCGTACTACAGCCTTATTTCCACACGTGTGGAGCAATGCTTTGATTGTCTCTACTTGTTTCCTATCAAGCTACTAAACTAGATCTTGTTTTCTGATGACTAGTTTCTGATAGATTGTTTAACAAGCATACAATCACCTTGTGGATCATTCAAAGATCCATTTATGGTCCTTAGTATTGTACTTCTCACATGGTATCAGAGCCAAGTACAAGGCCATTGATCAGTGTCTGAATCTAATCCAGTTTTAGCAGGTTTTGGTGCAAAAAACTAGTATTTAAAGGTCGAGCTGGTATCCAAGTTTTGGTGAGAGAATTTGATCCCAAACTTTTTCAGGATCAAAATGCGTACTGTTCACACATGTGGGCATCTCTGAACCAGCATTTAATAATGCATATTCGTTGGATCATATAAAATTCATCTGGTGTCAGTTTGATGTAATTTTTGGTGCAAATTCTAGGATAAGCTACCAAGATCACTTGCCATTGATTAGTTTTGAATTTGTTTCATGAGAACTAATTAATCTAGGCTAATTTCATACCTTCTTAAAGTGGAAACTAGGTCTTGAAAGTACATCAAAGTGAATGAGAGAGATAGAGTCAGTTTTTGTCCAAGAATAGCCAAGATTGGCAAGATTTGCTTGAGAGTAGTTTTCATCTCATCTTATCTTCATTCCAGCTTTGTGAGGGAGTGATAGAACTGTGATTACAAATCCATCTGTTGGAATAGAAGTCAACATTTGAGTGAAACACTGCAAGTTAGAAACCTTTGTGAGTTTCAGGTTCAAACAAATCTATATCTTGGGTGTAGAATCTTGCTAGTAAGATGGGATCAGTGGGAGCCTACGTTCTAGAAGCTAGTGAGAGGGTAAATTCTACCAATTATGCTATTTGAAAAGTGAGAATGGAGTCACTAATGGTGCTCCAGGATCTTTGAGTTTCTAATAGATGATGAAGATGAACCTCTAGGTGCACAGGAATTAGTGAGATACAAGAAGAGGTCTAGGCTTGCACTTCACTGTATTAAGATGAATGTAAGCAATGATATTTTAAGGAAAGTATCATCATGTAAGAGTGCTAAAGAGGCTTGGGAAGCAATGATCTTTTAAGGGA
The DNA here is from genome assembly GCA_029204225.1 of Diphasiastrum complanatum. Classification (NCBI taxonomy): domain Eukaryota; kingdom Viridiplantae; phylum Streptophyta; class Lycopodiopsida; order Lycopodiales; family Lycopodiaceae; genus Diphasiastrum; species Diphasiastrum complanatum. The sequence continues at coordinate 48,133 of MU832049.1, read as the reverse complement.
AGTATCATCATGTAAGAGTGCTAAAGAGGCTTGGGAATCTTTAAAATCTACTTATGAGTCTAGTAACACTTCGAGGGTTCTCATGCTTAGGAATCAGATTCTACAAAGCATGAAGAGGAGTGATGAGAGTGCACAGGATTATGTGCTAAGAATCAAGTCTCTCAATAGGGAGTTAGCTTCCATTGGAGAGAAGATTCAAGATAGTGAGCTTGTTCAGATTGTCCTCAATGGTCTAGGGAGTGGCTTTACAAATTTGGTCCAAAGCTTTGCAATCCAAGACACTTTGCCTACTATAGAAAAGCTACACAGTGTATTAGTGGTTGAAGAGTGTAGGATGATGCATAGCAATGCAAGAATGAATGCTATTTCTCTGCAGGATGGTGATGAGAAAGCTAATTTCTCATTCAAAGGCAAGAAGAAGACCAATGGCAAGAAGAAGCACTTCAAGGAGACCAAGGAGGAGGATGAGGCTTCAAGCTCAAAGGGCAAGATCAAAGACAAGTCCAAGTACAAATGTTTTTTCTGTGGAAAGAAAGGACATTTTGCATCAGAATGTCTCAAGAAGAAAAAGGCACAAAAGAGCAACCAAAGTGACATTGCACATCAGGAGGAAGAGGAGGATGAAGAGTCATCCTTGATGGTTTCCAACAAACCACCATCATCCAAGAGCAACACCAATGATTCTTGGTGGATTGATAGTGGGGCAAGTTCTCACATGACATATCAAAAGGACATATTCTCCACCTTACTTTCTTACAATGACTTACATAGATCAATCTATACTGCAAGTAGTCAAGAATGTAAGATAAGTGGAGTGGGAACAATTTCCTTGTATGTGGGATCATCCAAAAGGATGAATCTAGATAATGTTCTTTATGTTCCTAAGTTAACCAGGAATTTGCTTAGTGTTGGCCAGTTAATGGATAATGGCCTAGATGTACAATTTAAGCATGGAGTTTGTTCCATCCTTAGAAATGATGAATGTATAGCCAAAGGCTTTAAGCAAGGTAGATTGTTTAAGCTTGATGCTAATATTGCAGTGGAGAGTGTTAACTTGGCAAAGGTGGAGCTATCAAAGGTGGAACTGTGGCACAAAAGGTTGGGCCACCCCAACTACAAAGCCATGGAATCTATGGCTACAAAGGAGCTTGCAGTTGGACTCCCCAAGCATTTGTCAAAGTGTGGGAAGAGATGTGAAGCATGCAGCCTCTCAAAGGCTCACAAACTACCCTTCTCAAGATCTACATCAAGATCAAATTCTCCTCTTGAACTCATCCATTCGGATGTTCAAAGTTTTTCACATGAGTCTAATGGTGGTGCCAAGTACTATGTAATCTTCATTGATGACTATTCTAGATTTTGTTGGATGTACCTCTTGTCTAGCAAATCAATAATGTTTGATTCTTTTGTAAAGTTCAAGACTTTGGTAGAAAATCAACTTAGTACCAAGATTAAGGTATTAAGGAGTGATAATGGAGGTGAATATATCTCCAATAAGTTGATTGACTTTTGTAGTTCTAATGGCATAAAGAGGGAGTTGTCATGTCCATACACCCCTCAACAAAATGGAGTGAGTGAGAGAAGAAATAGATCTCTTTGTGAGTGTGCTAAGGCCTTAAGGCTAGATGCTTCTCTATCCAAACCATTTTGGGATGAAGCAATAACTTGTGCTAACTACTTGTGCAATAGATTGCCAAACCAAGCCATTGGAGGAATCACACCATTTGAAGCTCTATTTGGAGAGAAGCCCAATCTCAAGGATCTCAAAGTTTCTGGATCCACTTGCTATGTACACCAATCCTTGGATAAGAGAAGGAAGGATGATGCAACATCCATCAAAGGCATCTTTGTGGGATATGGTGAGAATAGCAAAGGTTATAGAGTCTTCAATCCCATCACTAGCAATGTGATAGTGAGTAGGGATGTTATTTTTTATGAAGGACATGCTTGTGATTGGATGATAATGCTACTAATCACCTTGATGCCAAGGATCATGCTAGGATGGAGGAGGAGCTTCCAAGTGAAGAAGAACTTGAGGATCCACCTCAAGATGCAATAACTCTAAGAACTCCAAGAACTCCAAGAAGATCTACAAGGGCAAGATCCGAGCCATTGAGGCTCACCTATGATGGTCAAGGTGATCAAAGGGAAGGCTCATCATCTTTCACATCTTACACCTTTCTTACTTGAATGTTAGATGAGCCAACATGCTATGAAGATGCTTGTAAGTCTAAAAGCTGGATGGATGCTATGCAAGTAGAGTATGATGCTCTTATTGAGAATCATACTTGGGATCTTGTGGATCTTCCTCAAGGGAAGAAACCTCTTGATTGCAAGTGGGTATTTAGATTGAAGTATAATCAAGATGGATCAATAAGCAAGCATAAAGCTAGGCTTGTTGCCAAAGGTTTTTTACAAACCAAAGGCATTGATTATGATGAGACTTTTGCTCCTATGGCTAAGCTTGTTACTATCATGCTGATCATTAGTCTTGCTACAACCTTCAATTGGGAGCTATTCCAACTTGACTTCACAAATGCATTCCTCAATGGTTATTTGGAGGAAGAGATCTACATGAGGAAACCCGAGGGCTTCATCAAGGCAAAGCATGAAGGAAAGGTGTGTTTTTTGAAGAAGAGCCTTTATGGGCTCAAGCAAGCACCTAGAGCATGGTACTCTAGGCTAAACTCTTTTCTCATTTCCATCAATTTTGTAATGAGTGCTTATGATCCATCATTGTATATAAGTTTTCATGATGGCATGATCATTATTCTTGTTTTGTATGTAGATGACATTATTTTGAGTGGTAATGATCTAGATGGAATTAGAGATGTAAAAATTGCTTTAGCAAAAGAGTTTAAGATGGTAGATCTCGGCCTATTTAGCTTCATTCTTGTAACAGAGGTTATTAGAGGATGTGATTTTAGCTTCATTTGTCAATCTAAATATGCTACATCCATCCTCGATAGATTTGGAATGAAGAATTGTAAAGGCATTGAGACACCAATAAAACAACATGTAAAAGCATCTATTGGTTGTGATGAAGCATCCTTTGAGGACATCACATTATATAGAAGGCTTATTGGCTCCTTGATCTATTTAACTATAACTAGACCTGATCCTAGTTATAGTGTTGGAAAGTTAAGCCAATTCATGCAAAGTCCTCTAGTTTCACATTGGAAGATGGCCAAAAGAGTTCTTAGATACATTTCATCCACTAAAAATTTTGGCATTTTGTTTAGAGGAACTAATCTTGGCTTAAGAGCCTATAGTGACTCGAATTTTGCAGGTGACAAAGTGGATACAAGATCAACAAGTGCCTTTGCCACCTTTCTATGTGATGGAGTAGTATCATGGCTTTCCAAAATGCAAGATACCATCTCCCTATCTTCCACAGAATCCGAATACAAGGCCTTGACATCAACATGCAAGGAGGTCTTGTGGCTCAAAAGGCTATTGGTGGAGCTTCATGCCATGGAAGAGGAGATCCCTATCATCTATTGTGACAACAAATCAGCCCAATCACTTGCAACTAATCCTACATTCCATGCAAGGAGCAAACACATCAAAATTGCTCATCATTTCGTGAGGGAAAAAGTGCAAGCTAAAGAGATCAAGCTCCAACACGTGCCATCATCAAGTTGCTTGGCTGATTTGTTTACTAAATCTTTACCTAAAAATTCATTTGTCAAGCTTAGATCTTGTGGGGTCGAAGATCTTTCGTAGTATAACCCTTCCGTCTGTCAACAAAGATTAGATCACTGGATAGGTACCTAACTATGCATAGATGCTACTTTTAGTTAATTTCCTACTTTCTCCCTTAACTCTGCTCACCACTATACTACTCCTCTTTTACTCTACTCCTCTACACTAACATTCATCATAGTTTTGGTTGAAGAGAAGGAATGGAGAAGAAGAGATTGAGAAGGGAAGAGAAAGAGAGAGATAGAGAGTGAGGGTGGAGGTTAGCTCAAATGCTCCTTATGCTTGTTAATGGAAAACCATTCACTATGGCAAACAATAAACATGGAAATAGAAAGCAATGGAAAACACAACCAAGAGCAATAGCAGGTAGTGAATAGCAAATGAGGATGCTTCTCTTCCAAAAATGGTAGAGTTTCCTCCTTCTCATTAAGCATGGAAATAGTGCACAAATGGTGCCTTTTTATAAAATGGGGAAGGCCCTTGCCCCTCAATCTTATTGGCTAATATTCACAAGGATCCTATCCATTCATCTTGGACCCAACTTGTCCAAGGGTCCACAAAAAGTACATTAGAAGTCACAAGATTCATGTGAGTCCCAATTTGAACCCAACTCTAAAAAGTGATCTCTAAGTTTAAAAATGACTCTCTCAAATAACTGTTGTTGCCACTCCGGTTGTGGTTGGAGGGCGGGTAAGGCTTGCAGTTCTTTTCCCTTGATGGTCTGAGCTGAGAATGATATCTGCCAGCTGCCTCTTGATGACTCGTGGGGATATTTGGATAAAAATTCATTGATGTTCTCCTCCATGGACTTCGGTCTTCGGAAGGCCCGGCTGGTTGATATCGTACGCGATCCTCTGGATGATGTTGCTTGGCCTTGGCAAGTGGTTGCGCCTTGGCTCTGGTCTCGCGTCTCAGTGGCCGCATCTGTCTGTCCTTGGTCTTGGCCTTCGGACCCTTGATCTGGCTGAAATCCCCCTGCTGTCTGCTGGCTCTGATCTTGGCTGGTACTAGCCTGTGCAGCGTCAAAATTAGGTGGTAGTGGAATTACCACGGGGGTGGGCTGGGCCTTCGTTTCCAATGCCTTGAGGGCTTGCTTGGCTTGGGCGAGCTCTTGCGTTGCACTTGTCCGATAAAAACGGCCTTGTGTTCGGTGCAGATTGAGCTAACCAGACGAGCTTTTTGTCTTGTAAAGCTTTGACCTCTGTCCCCAGGGGCGTGTTCTCTGCTTCCAAAAGTGTAAGTTGCGCCTGGATGGGGGCAAGCCGTTGGGATGCTTCAACTTGAAGCTCCCGCACCTTTGTGGAGGCCTCAGTCAGTGCTTTGGAGAGGCTTTGAATATATTTGTTTAGGCCCTCCTCCTCCTGCTGCAGCTTGGCAATCTCCTGGTGCCCTACTTGTTTGTGTTGCTGAGCTAGAATCAGCTCTTGCTGCAGCTTGGTGAGGTCTGCTCGCAACTATGTATTACTCGTTGCCAACTGTAGTACCCTGCTTTCCAAAATAGCTTTGGCCGCTACCGCATCCAGGATGTATTTTCCTAGAGTTTGGTACGTTGTCGTTAGATCCGTGGGAGCAGTTGGTACACTGGCACTGGCAGGGGCTTGTGTTGTATCGGCCCCGACGACTTGTGGAATTCCATCGTCATTGTCTTCGATCAAGTTTTCATTTGTCTCGGATGCCATCTGGGCGGTAGGGTCAGTCCGATCTGGTGATGCTACAAAAATCATTGTACAAATGCGTCATCATGCAGTGATTGGCTTCCCTCGACAACCTTTGTTGGCGAAGCGGGTGGGGTGTGAGAAACAACTGTGGAAACATGGGTGAGGATGGTTTGTCCGAACGAGAGGATGGGAGGAACAGTGGGGAACTGAAGAGTGGTGTGGAGTATGGAAGAAGGTGAGGATGGAGCAGAAAGTGTCTGGCGTGGGGGTGAAAAATTGATAACTTGCATCCATGCCAGAGTGTCGGGGGACAGTTGCAAATCAGAAGGATTGAATGTGAGAGGAGCAACGGTGGTGGCAGGAGTGATGGAGGATGCGATGGTGATGGATGGAGCAGTGGACACTAGAAGAGAAGTAGGAGTGGTATCAACAGAAGAAACGAGGATGGAGACAGAAACATATGTGGATGGAACAAGAAGAGAGGTAGCGAAAACAGAAATTGGAGTGGGGGGTTGCACAGAAGAAGAAGTGGCGATGATTGATGGAGTGGTTAGTGCGGCAATGGAGACATGTCTTCGGGTAACATGTGGAGATGTGGATGTAGAGGCAGTGCCACGCATTTGTTTGTTGGCCATTGTGTTAATGACTGCAGGTTGGGATGAGGTGGATGCTTGAGATGGTGAATAAAGGTTAGTATGTGGCACAAGGGTAGACAGGAGGGATGAGCATTGGAAACCATGCACTTTCGCCTCGAGAAGTGCGTAGGCAAAGTTACACAACAGGGGGCCTGCTGCGATTCGCTCACGGTTGTTGGGTTTGATGGAGTTTGTTACTTCTCAAATAAGGAAGCTATGCCAATTGTGTGGCACAACGGAGGGGTTAGGGAATTCCAAAAAGGACTCCACTTTCTGACTCAGTAGCGTAGACTGAATTCTGTCCTTGCAAAATGTTGAAATAACCAAAAAGTTATTCAACAGATGCGTAGCCGTCTGAATGACGGGTTCCGTGATAGCTTCTATAAAGTAACCATTGTTAGTCTGGATGGGGATTTCTGGTATTGTTTGGGTGACGAATGGTTTGATCAGAGCTTTGGCGTGGCGATGGGAGATGAGTTGATGATTACCGGACATAATGCCAACGGTGACATCGAGTCGGCTTTAATCCTGACCTTGTACGTGGTACCTTGGTACAAGAAGTGGAAACGAGCCTTGTCCTCGTCCCAGGTGGCGTAAGCGTGAAGGGTGAGGCCCATGTTAATCTCAGAATGGAAGAGCGCCAAGTAAAAACCCATTGCTTCAAGGAGGGGGGCGGCTGTCTGCAGCTATGGTTGGATCAGAGTGTCAGAGGGTAGAGGCCAAATCTACGTGGCCTCGGGGATGTCACGCTGGATCACCTGTTTGGTGCCAGAGTCTTCAGAGGATGAGGAGGCCATGTTAGCAATGATGATTAGTGGTTTAAAAAGTGGAAAAAAGTAGAAAAAACGGTGGAAAATAAAAAAAGATGTGGAAACAGCAGAAAACTGAGAATAATGAGTGTTGGAGGACAATGATTGTAGTTCAGAGTGCAGATCAGTGTTTAATATGAGCAGATGATAGCTGGTAGGAAGTTTGGTTAAAAACAGAAAACTTGGTATTTTCAGTGGAAATTTCGGCAGAGCTTCGCTAGCAAAGGTGACAAATGACTCAAATTCAGCCCTTATATAGCAGAATTTAGAGTGCGTATTAGGTGAAATTCACTTTCCCTTATTCAGTTCCACCCAAATTTTGGCAGGCACCTTCTTCACAAAATTCTAAGACCTCAGAGAAATCTGCGAGAGTTTAGAAGGTGATTTGACTGCTATGCGAAGGTTCTGCGAGGGTTCAGGCTGTCTGCGAGGGTTCAACTCTCGCAAGAAGTGATCGCTAGCACAACTTGTTTCTGTGATTGGATTTTCAAGATCAGTCCATGTAGGCAGGCTAATTTCACTACTCTGATTCCATTTAGGCACCTTGTGAGAGTTGGTAAGATGATCTTGATGCTCTGCGAGGTTTCTGAAAATTCTACTTCTGGGAACTCTCGCATATACTAAAAAGTGATGATTCCTCCATCAGGAACTCTCGCAGAGATTTTCATGGATGTATTGGTGATTGTCCAATTTTCAAGAGCTATCTCCCAGGTGATCTTAAAAAATCATGAAAAAAGTGCTCTTTCAGATTTTTGACGAGATCTCGAGATTTTCTGATTTTTAACTTTTGTAAACTGGTAATCAGCTTCATCCAGGCTTGATCTGACTGTTGGTAGTGCTCTGAAAGTTCTGATGGATTCTTGGTAGTAGATCCATCAGTCAATCTGATTATTTGCTTTTTTTTTTTACCCTATCAAGATCTGGATCCTCCTTGGATTCTGATGGATTTTCCCGATCTTGCCAGATCTGGCTGAATCTTGATGGATTTAGCTTGATTTGGCTTGATCTCCTTAGATCTAGCGGTGATGGCTGAGCAGATTAGCTTTTTGTAACGTGCCACCTCCAATCTGGATATATCTTACTATGGTGGCCAGTACTTGTGCAACCGGCTACCGTTGATGGGTGTGTCGAATGGCATCCCATCAAGCTGTTCTAAGTTCACGGCCCCATGATTACGAATTTCCTTGATCCTATAAGGACCTTCGCCCATGAATTTCAACTTCCCCTTGATCGCCTTGGTTTTATACATCAAGACCAGAACTCCTGAACGAAGATCCTTCTTTTGTAATCTGCGATCATGCCAAGCTTTGCGTCTTTCCTTTTCAGCTGCCAATGCATGCACAGCTAGTAAGCATGTTTCACAGAGTTTATGCAAAGCTTCGTGGCGTAGTTGTAGATATTTGGACTCATTAAGATGTTGCGCGGTGGCAATCCTTAATGAAGGAACTAAAAACTCTACTAGCATCACAGCATCCTGACCATATACCAATTGGAAAGGTGTTTGATCAGTGCTCCCTTTATATGTAGCTTCAACTGTTTTCGTGAGCACACTATACAGGATCTTATTGGATGATTGTGCTTGCCCATTACCACGAGGATAATAAGGCGTACTGGTTCTGTGATCATGAAGAATTTCTCCAACATGACCTTGATGGTCTCGTTGATGAAATGGCTTCCGCGATCACTGACTAGTTCCACCGGACATCCAAAGCGCACAATGATATTTTCATAAAGGAACTTGGCAGTGGTCCTAGCATCAGCTACTCTTACTGCCTTGGCTTTGACCCATTTGGTGAGGTAGTCTGTGGCTACGATTATGTATCGAGCCTGGGAACTCCTTGCTGCAGGGTGATTTGGACCAATATAATCCAATTCCCATTTTTCAAACAGTGCTTGGGCTAAGATTGGGTGCAGTAGATCATAGTTCAATCTCATTGGTCTCCTTGCCCTTTGGCACACATCGCACTTTTTCAAGTATTCCTCTGTGTCTTTATGAATTGTTGGCCACCAACATCCTGATTGCAGGATCTTGCGAACTGTAATGTCAGATGCAAAATGACCTCCACCCATGCCTTCATGTGAAAGCGAAATGATCTGGGTGGTCTCATGAGGAAGAATACACCGCCGAAGAATTCCGTCTGGACCTCTTTGGTACAATTGGCTGGCAATCAGCTGATAAGGTCTAGCCTTCAAGATCAATTTTCGTTGTTCCGCCTTTGGTAGTGATTTGTCTGGTTGGCCCCGCATTAGATATTCAACAATGTCGACAGCCCATTCTAGTACTGTATCCACGTAAAATAAGGCAGCATCTGCCAGCTCATCGTCGGGTTGGGTTGCAATCTCCTTTCCCTTGATTCGTGACACATGATTTGCCATGTAGTGTTGTTTTTCCTTGCGAACTACTATCCGAAAATCAAATTCTAACAACAGAAGGAGCCATCTGGTGATTCTCCCAGTGTTGCAAGTTCTATTAACGAGATATAGCAAGGGTTTATGGTCCATATAAAAAGCAAAATGTGTGGCCATCAAATAGTGTCGAAACTTCTTAACCGCATAGATCATTGCCAGTGCTTCCTGCTCTGTGGTTGAATAATCCATTTTGGTATCACTGAGCTTTCGGCTTGTAAATCGGATTGGAAAATCCTTTTTGTGTTCACTTGGCTGGGTTAAGACTGCTCCAACTGCATACTTCGATGCGTCCATATGCACGGGGAACTCAATGGACCAATTGGGTGGTCATAAGATTGGTGCTGAGACCAATGCATCCTTAATCTTCTAGAAAGCCTTTAGAGCTTCCTCATTCCAATGTGGATCCGTTGTGAGCTTGTAAATTGGTCTGGCTAACTCCGCAAAATCAAGAATGAAGATCCTATAATAGTTAGCATGGCCCATGAAAATGTAGACCTCGCGGATCGTCCCAAGTGGTGGTAGATCAATAATGATCCTGATCTTTGATAGATCTGTGGCGATCCCATGTCTTGACACTATATGGCTGAGTATCAAGCCATGTGTCACCCAGAATTGACATTTTTCTGGATTCAGGGAGATCTGATATTCGCGGCATTTTTGTAGCACCTTCTCCAAACTGGATAAGTGTTCTGAATCTGGTCCATGCACACACAGATCATCCAAGAAAATTTCCAAAAATTTTTGCAAATAATCTTTGAATGCCGCCTGCATGACTCACTGGAAAGTGCTTGGGGCATTGCAAAGTACGAATGGCTTTTCTTTATAGGCATAAGTTCCTCATTCTGTGGCAAATGTTGTCTTGTGCTGGTCCTGGGGGGCTATTTTCACTTGGTTGTAACCGCTGAAGTCATCCAAAAAACTGTAGACTTCGTCGCCAACTACTCTATTGAGGACACTTTCCGTAAATGGTAAAGGAATATGGTCCTTTTTGGTGACTGCATTAAGCGCCTTCAGATTCACACAGATTTGCATTTTGCCATACTTCTTGGGTACTATAACTATCGGTGATACCCATTCCGTGTTCTCGATTTCGTAAATGAAATCTGCATCCATAAGCTTCTGTAACTCTTGCTTGATCATATCTATATAATTTGGGTTGCAGCGGTAGTAACGGCTTACCTTGGGGACTAATCCGTCCACCAAAGGTATGATGTGTTGGACTACTGTTGGCGGAATGCCCTTTAGATCACTATAGCTCCAGGCAAAACAGTCGTTATATTCCACCAACAAGGATCGTAGTCTCTTGAACTGCGTGGGTGTTAACTGCTCTCCCACATGCACTATCCTTTCTTCTTCTCCTGGTTTCGCAAGATTCATCGGCTGTGTTCACGCAGGTCCCTCGAAGACTTGTTTCGCTAGTGCTTGACTTTGATCAGGTTCTCGTTGGGCTTGCGGCATCATGATTACCACGTCGTCCAAGGTATAATTCTTGAAAGTATCAGGCATCTCGTGAACTGGATCTCGTCGAGATTCCTCTTTCAACATATTGATCTTGGCCTGACTGGTCATTTTTTTATTTTCTGTCACCTGTGTAGAAGATGACGTTGTATCTGAGTCCAACTTGATTGACTTCATGGAATCCAACACCTTCTTTTTGCTCTTTTTTGTCATTTTGGTGGGTTCATCCTTGTGGTCTTTCTTCGGGACTGCTGTGACATTCACCTCATGGTTGCGAATATCAACGTCTACTGTAGCTATTGCCTCTTCGGGTAGGTCACTCCATTGGATCACCTAGTTATAGTGTTGCTTCAACTGATTCTTCTTATTTGCAGGTGCCTTGGGTGGATCGATCCTTGAGACTTTTGCCATAGCAGACCTTTGTGGTGGTTGAGCTGGTACCTTCTTGGTTCTGTAACGATCTGGGTCCATGTGGTGTAGGACTTGTTCATCAGTCAGCTCAATCTCCTTATTATAAGTTAGAGCATATTGCCAAGGGACCAGATCATCGTCCACTGGGTTCTCAATCGGCTCCGCTGACAGCCATGCTATATTTATCATATTCACTCCAAATGTGATTGGTGTGTCCATAGTGTAACATTTGGGTGAAAATGTACTCGATTTTGGATCTGATTCATATTGACATGTCTGGCAGTCAATAGTTGCTAATGCATCTGTCCATCTCATGACATTCGTCTCTGAATGATAGTGACCTCCCTTGGCTGACCTTGGGCGATCAATCGTATGATCTATCATGGATGATCCGTCATCAGCTTTGGGTGCAATAGGTTTCACCGCCCATGTGGTTGGATCTACCTTTACAGCCTGTTCTCTGATCTCGAAGGTGAGTTTCTCTGTACCCCAATTGTGTACTACTTGCGCAGTCCTCAACCATGGTCTTCCCAATAAAACACGGTATGCAGATGGAGGTTCATGTATATCCATGACCACAAAAGTAATCACATACTGCATGTCTGCTATCTTTATGGGAATATCAACAACTACACCTTTTGGTTTCACACAGGATTGATCGGCTAGCTTGATGGCGAATCCGGTTGGCTTCAATCCTTGTAAACCTCATTTTTTGTACAAAGTAGTGGAGATCAGATTGACACCCGATCCTCCATCTACCACTGATGCCTCGTCCTCGCATCTCTTGTGTTTGATTGGCAAAGTGATGTTGTGTTCCTCACTTTCCCATGCTGCTTCGATGTGGAGAACGTTACTTGTCTCATCATAGCCCGCACAATATATGGGCTCGGGCGCTACTGGCTCCTCATCCACTTTGGCCCATTCAACTAGAAGGCTATTCGCTTGTGGTGCAATCCGCAGTAGTTCTTCGAGTGGTAAACTAACATGGCTTGACAACAAAAGTGTGAGCCTTTCAGTGCATGGTTCCTCGGGCTCCACCATGTGAAAAGGTGGTTCATGTTGGTGCAACCGATCATTCTGATCAGTGTGCAGTGGTGAGCCCATTTGCGATTCCTGTTCGAAGCTGACTGGAGGTTCTGTGGGATTGTTTTGTTCTTGTTCTTTTTTCTCCTCTTGTGCTTTTTGTATCTAGTGTCTTATTTTTTGGTACTGTCTTCTCTCTTCCCTAACATTTGGATATGGTGCTGAAGTTGAGGGTTGGTCGTCAGTGACCGATGGTGGTGGTGAGGGAGCCACTTCCTTTCTCTTATGTGCTCGCATAACAGCTAAGACAGGAGCGTGGTCTTGTCGACCTTTCGATGGCATCCCCGCTGGAACTGTTGGGTGTTGTATGGCAATGAGGTTAAGAGGTGCACTGGTTCTAGGTTTAAATGGACAATTCTTGAAAGAGTGTCCATAATCGCAATCCTGGCAGGAGGTTGTATATTGTCCCTTGTAGGGACATTCTGCAATTCTGTGTCCCTCGCCGCATCCGTAGCAGCCGTAATTTCTTCCACCTTGATGTTGAGTTTGAGATGCATAGGCTGAAACATATTCATTTATGGTAGGATCCATAAATGGTTCATCTGGTCTGTACCACTGCTGCTACTCAGGTTGAGGTGGCATTTGCATTTCTTGTTCCGTTGCTGTCAGGTTTACATGGGCCACTTGTTGATTGCCTGGTGGAGCAGGTAAGGCCATGCGTTGTGGTTGATTGGGTGCGTCGTACCTTGGTGCCACGTTAGGTGCCCCTTGATGATAAGAATAAGAAGTGATAAGGACTTCTCTTCTGTTGAACAACTCTGGGATTAAACGGGCAAAATGTCGTATTGTGCGATGTTGCATTGCACAGATGGCAGATGTGTCAGTATCAGATTTTGCTTTAGGACTGGGCACTCGTTCGCTGTGTGGTTTTGTGTGCATACTGAAAGGGAATGCCATGCCCTCGCAATACATTTTATTGGAGGATTTTATTTATTTACACTTTGTTGGGAATACAACCAACAGATCTTCAATTGGAGTTATTGATAAAAGCATTGTGATCTCCAAGGCTAGATTTGAGGAGGAGTGTGAAAAATTGCCTACTTTGGCAAATCTAGCCATGTAGAATATTGTACATTTTGTCAATATTGTTTGTTGATTACTTGAATGGCCAAAGTGCCACTTGTACATACACACCTAAAGTAGGTTACCATGAGTCAAGAGGAGTGGTTGTGTCCATTTGTTAGTGATTCCTACTTTGTAGGATCTAGACCATGATTTATGATGAGATTTGTACTAACCATGCACCTACCAAACATGACTCTTGGATCTAGGCTAGGGTTTTCACATTAGGGCAAGAAAGTGGAGTCTACTTCCTTATTACATGCTGGATTTTCACCTAACTTAGCAAAGGAAGTGTGTTTTACTATGTATTCCCATTCTCCATAGTGAGAAGATAGAAACTTTTTGGAGCCTCCAGGAAACACTCAAGTTTCCTCTCATTGTATGGTGATTACTCTTGATTTCCAATGAAACCCAGCTTTGTCACTTTGTAAACATTGTCTACAGGCCGTACTACAGCCTTGTTTCCACACGTGTGAAGTTGGATTACACTTATTGATCAATGCTTTGATTGTCTCTACTTATTTCCTATCAAGCTGCTAAACTAGATCTTGTTTTCTGATGACTAGTTTCTGATAGATTGTTTAACAAGCATACAATCACCTTGTGGATCAAAATCAAGGTAGGTCTTTTTGGACAGACTTTTCACAAGAGAGAGAGAGAGTCCGATTCAGGGGGCGAGAGAGAGAGAGAGAGAGTGAGGTGTTGAAGAGAGAGAGCTCTTTCTTCTAATAAATTGACAAAATCGTGAGCGATCTTTCTCTCACTCTTCTTGGTAGTGAATACGACTAAAGCAATAAAGCATTTGCATTATGCTTCATTAATTGAGCTTGTTCTGACAAAGAAGCAGATTCGTGCAAATTTCATTACAGCAACAAGTTTATAATCAGGTGAGAGTCATGCCATTTGCATAATGACGATCAATCCAATCTTTCCTGATGAATACTTTCGGTATTCATGTTTTACTCTACCATTGCATTAGTTCGCTACCATTTATGTTTTCTGATTGAATATGCTTGTCTTTGTTACCATTGTTGTCTCGAGAAAATGGTAAGGATTTTCAAATCCGTTAAAGAATGGCTTCTTTTGAAAAAAACCGCTCGCTCGTCTAATAGATTATTGCTACGTAAGGTGAGAATGTAGGCTGTTGTGAGATGTTTGTTGAGAGAGCAAGATGAGCCGAGAGTAGGGAGAGGTGAGAGCGCGCGAGATGGGTGAGAAAAAGAGGAAGGAGATGGTGGGTGGAGAGAGAGGATGAAGGTGGAGAGAAATGGTGGGTGAGAGAGATGGCGGGTGCCCTATGGGTGGGGAGAGAGGAACTATCAACTGGAATCAAACACTTGCAATGATTGACTGCACAGCAAGTTATATGTGTCAACAAGATAATCAATCAGATTTGAGCGAGATTTCATTATTGGACCAAACTTTGGATACACTGATCACTTTTCCATTGAATTTGCTAAATGTAACTTGCATACCAATAGAGCCTATACCAAATCTGATTGAAGATGAACTCATTCTTGTGAGTCATGCCTTGAATTATGATGATAATGCAGGACTTACTGATGAGCAGATTCTAAATCATATGGATCCGACCAGATTTGGAGTGCGTAATATTCCTGTTGAACCAACAATAAAATTGCCAAAAGCAGTTATACTGAAGAAAGACAGGATCACAGGTTCAATGACAAAGAAACAAGCCAAGCAACATTATAATACAGTCCTAAAATGGGAAAATCCTCCTCAAAAGGTTGATTCAAATAATGTGCCAGCCTTACTGGATAAAGACAAAGGAAAAGTCAAGGATGATTCTGCAAGTCAGAGTTCTAGCAAGACATCACCGTCTAGGAAGTCTTCACCTTCGAAGAAGAGTTTATCTTCTCGGAAGTCATCACATCCACAATCAATTCCTGCTAAAACGGCTAAGCGAAGATCCAAGTCAAATCCTTTTGACAAAGAACAAGCAGATGTAGTCCAGCATGATATGCCCGAACATTTTATACACTATACACTGGATGATGTGGTTATCATGTTACCAAAAGCACATCATGAATCCGAAGAACAAGTGCCAGAATTAATTGAAAGATGTTTATGATGGCCCAGCTAGGACACAGCCTATGAATCTTGCTGGACCAGTAGAACCAGAAAAGATTGTACAAGTTGGATCACAACTTAATCCTGAACAGTTTCAAGCGCTACGAACGTTACTAATTAAGTATCAAGATTGCTTTGCATGGACTTCTAAAGATCTCAAGGCTATTCCGACATTAGTTATTGAACACACCATAACTTTAATACCTGATGCAGTTCCAAAGGTTACAAAGTTCTATCGCTGTAATCCTAATGTTGCGGATCTGATCAAGAAAGAGCTTCAGAGATTGCTTGACACCGATTTCATTTATGAGATCAAGCATACCGAATGGATTTCACCGATTGTCATTGTTCCTAAGAAGAATGGGAAATTGAGAATTTGTGTAAATCTCAAAGCCTTGAACAAAGTGACGCGAAATGATCACTTTCCTTTACCTTTTACTGAAAGCATTTTGGATCACCTTGCTGGAGCGAAAGCCTATACTTTTCTGGATTATTTAGTGGTTACAACCAGGTCAAGATTGCACCCGTAGATCACCACAAAATAGCTTTTTCAACAGAATGGGACACCTATGCTTATAAAGTAATGTCGTTTGGACTCTGTAATACACCAAGTTCGTTCCAAAGAGTGATGCAATTTGCTTTTAAAAATTATTTATAGAAATTTCTTGAAATTTACTTGGATGACCTTGGAGTCCATAGCACAGATACAGACACCCACTCATTGGATTTTGTTGAGTACCTGATGCTAGGACAACCAAATGACTCTTTGACAAAAGTACAAAAGAGACAATTGATTCATAAGGCTCAACCTTGTCAATTGATTGCAGGACAATTGCATCGTTGTGGATCAGACAATATTCTACATATATGTGTTTTAGCACATAACATCCCAGATTTAATCATGTTTTCACATTATGGCATGGGTGGACACTTCTCTACAGATATTATTGTTCACAAACTTTTGCAATCAAGTTGTTGGTGGCCTACGTTTCATAAGTGACACAGAAATTATATTCAGACATGTGATGTTTGCCAACGAGCACGGCGGCCTACTAGACAGAACTATGAACCCTTACATTCGGTTTTATCGCAAGCGTCAATTGAAAAATGGGGGCTGGTTTATATTGGTCCTATTCATCCTGTCGCGCGAGGATCTCAGGCCCGATACATTATCGTAGCAACTGATTATATGACCAAGTGGATTGAAGCCAAAGTTGTCAAAGTTGCCAATGACTGCATGAAGAGATGAGACCTATTTATTGTTGACCTACATGGGGGTTGCATGGTTTCATGCACAGGACACTACTCTCTATATAATGAGGTAGGGATTCTCCCGTCGACATATTGGGTTTAGGTTACCAGTTTCTCTCTTCTCCTCTTGCTTCACATGGCATGGTGTGACGCCACGAAAATGTTAAATATTGAATATCAACATAAATATGGCATGATATACTCGAAAATGAAGATATGAGCTGGTTAAGTATAAATCATGAAGAGGCCTAAGTCATTTTTTGGGAATATATCTCCTAAGTACTTGCCTTGTAATTAAGGGCAAGACCTTTAAAAGGAAAAGACATTGTCTTGGACAACCTTTACTAGGTCGTCCATACGAAATGACTATATACAAAAAGACATGATAAACTAGAGTAACTTTAACTCATAGTTAAGTATACCTCCTATGGTATAGTTGAACATATTTTCAGTCTAATTGTTAACTAGACTCTTTCGCGGGAGCGACGCACCTGTTGTTTTAGAAGTGTGTTTATTCGTCCCTTAGAACTTATTTTGATCACACACTTCAGTCTTGATCATCAAGAGAGAGGAGTTTATGCTTATGTAAGAGATTGAAGAAGTCTGGGGCACCTGTGGCAGATGACGAAGAACCAGACGACCAGCCCTAGTGGCTTCGATCCACACAGAGAAAGCCAAGAACCTAGTGGCTGAAGTATATGAGTTCGACAAGTACCACCGTCAACTCACAATGCAGCTTATTACCTCGGAGAGGAAATCACTCGACTCTCTGAAGGAGTCCTTCGAGAAGATCGATTCGCTCAAATCAGACAACACGAAGCTGATCGAACGACATCGTTCTCTCAAAACATAGCTTCAGACTTTAATAAAGGAAGCCGATTCTTTGAAGCAGACCAATAAGGCGATTCAGACCAAGTCTGACAATTTTCAGACTCAAAATGATTCTTTGAAGCAGCAACTTTTGGCTGCAAATCAACATAATGTTGCACTCCAGAAACATCTACAGGAGGAGCGAATGACAAGATTAAAGACAGAAGCTGCTTTGTCCCTGAGCACCACTGCAGGGTCAATAACTGTTGATCTCACGAAGCAGAACCAGCTCTAAGGCCAGATGCTCAAAAATTTTCGAGTCGAGTTCTTACAACCTCTCGAGGATGCGAAGACTCTTGTCGAGGAAGAGTCGGCGGAGCTGAAGGAGCTCTCTAGTGATGCCACCCCATCTTGTAGCGGGCCCGATGCACACGATGACTACCTTCAGGCCCTACTGCGAACTGATGAACTTAGACAACAACTCCAAGCGGAGCCTCGGACCAATTAAGATTTTTGGAGGCTGTCGCGAAGATTGACCAGCTCGAACAGGAGCTGTCGAACCAAAAGCGACAAATGGAAGATCAGAAGCTGGCTACTAAGTTGCAAAATCAAGATTTGGCAACTACACAGCCAAAGCGAATGCGATGAACTCAGTCGAAGGTATGTGCTGACAGATTTCGTGCATTTGCTAAACGCTTTTGGAAATGGTGTCCACATGCTTTTAATATCTAGTTGCAATGGTGTGTGAATTACATGATGCTACCAGGCGCAATAGGCATCGCCTTCAACAACTGGAAGCGACCGAGAAGGACGACTTTCTCTGGTTATGGGCCCAGCTCCCTATCGAGCAGAAAGGATGTCTCTGCTGGGGCATAATCAAGGGTAAATTGCAGGTCGTATCTTTCGAATCGGCAGAGTTATACATAGGCTCTTCGGCTATGTATGCTCTCGAATATATTCAAATCAAAGAACTTCAATTTTTGAGGAACGAAGATAATAAGCGACATTTTTGGAAGCGAAAGTCGCAGTTTCAGCTGTACAAACCACAAGCTATTGCAGATTTAGGCGCATTCGACAATGCAGGTCTGCTGATTAATATCAATATGGCTTATCTGGAATTATTCAGTCTATATGTGGATTGTGAGTGAAACCGTGCAGAATATTTTGCGGAGATTTGACATAATTTGCAAGATAGAAGGAAGTCATTCCGTTATAAGCGATTCTGTACATATACATTTTGGCAGTTTGGTACCTTTGCGACGAAGACATTATTTTTTGTTCAAAATCTTTATGTTAAAAGCAATTTTATTAGATTTTCAGCTCGTTGCTGTAAAGAAATCACTCTATGAAGTGATTCAGACAAAGATACCAAGTTAACCCAGGAGCTATTCGATGGAACATTACTCCCCGTTAAGTTAGAAGAATTCGGCAACTTACCAGTTGGCCGCTATACCAAATCGAAAGAAGACTTGCTCTTGATCGAAGCTCAATAGAACTTGGAGCTTGCTCAGAAGTTATATGAAGAACTGAATCATTCCTGAATATTCATTCGTGTCTTTGTCATGGTGATGTTCCTATGGGATGCTGAATTTTTGAAGCTTAAAGATGTTTTGAAGTTTGATTCCAGTTTTCATCAGCAATTCAAAGATCAACTCAAAACGACTATTCAATTAAAGAAACAGCAAGACACATATTCTCTAAGATGAAGAAATATCTAAAGGACGAAATACACAAAGAAATATCTTTTCACCTCAACGAAAATCTGACGAACAAAAATGTTTCTCGCATAATCCTCGAAATAAAGATGATATGTTACGAGGATGTTTCACATTTGAGGAAGGGGATATGTGATGCCATGACAATGTTAAATATTGAATATCAACATATGTATGGCATGATATACTCGAAAATGAAGATATGAGCCGGTTAAGTATAAATCATGAAGAGGCCTAAGTCATTTTTCGGGAATATATCTCCTAAGTACTTGCCTTGTAATTAAGGACAAGACCTTTAAAAGGAAAAGACATTGTCTTGGACAACCTTTACTAGGTCATCCATACGAAACGACTAGATACGAAAAGACATGATAAAGTAGAGTAACTTTAACTCATAGTTAAGTATACCTCCTATGGTATAGTTGAACGTATTTTCAGTCTAATTGTTAACTAGACTCTTTCGCGGGAGCGACGCACCTGTTGTTTTAGAAGTGTGTTTGTTCGTCCCATACAACTTATATTGATCTCACACTGCAGTCTCGATCATCGAGAGAGAAGAGTTTATGCTTATGTAAGAGATTGAAGAAGTGAATAGAGTTCTGTGAGTTATTCTCTCTTATTTCTGTTCTCCGCACTACTGAGTGTGAGTGATCTTGAGTCTGCTAACAATCTCTAATGCATTTCATGAATTACTCTCTGATCAGACGAATGCTCTAGTGCATTACAATCGTTTGTTGTGTTTCCGTAAAGCATGCCCTAAAGAACTGTTTTTAAACCATCTTATTTGCCTATCGCGAATACTTTCTTTTCGGCACTCGAATAACGACGATCTTTGGTACAGTCTAGCACGATCATCAAATAAAGCTGTATGAATACATATGAGATGACAGTCCCTGTCTGAAGAATTGAATCTCTGATCTATTTGACATAAGTTTCTAATGCATTCTAAAGCTCTTTGTGTTCTTTAACCATTAAGTTGGGCTTTAGTTGTTGATGACTTCTTTCTAGAAAGGAATAGTTCGCGAACGCGAGTAATTAATTGTCTGCACAGTCGCGAATACATCGAACAATTCTCGATTTTTTGTTGACAACTTAATCAGCCAGAGTGTAGTATTGTTGTACTACTCTGATAACATCTCATCTGTAGAACGCACTTCATCCAATTCAATAGAGGCCATATTGTTGTTCAGAATCAATCGAGGTCATATTGTTGTTTTGAATCTATTCAATAGAGGCCATATTGTTGTTCTGAATCTCCATCTATCCCAAATATAAGTAATATTGGTTTTCTTTTAATGTCTGTCAACAACCAGAATAACACTCGAAACCACTTGCCATAATTGTACCAAAAACATAACTTTCTAGCGATGTCCTCTGTGGAAATGACATTATTTACTATAAAATCTATATTAACCCTGTTAGTATAGTACGACACATGGCTTGGGGCTAGGTCCAGGTTTGATCTAGGATTGGTTGGGCGGTTTGGCTCCATAGTCTCTTCTATTGTGTTCTCTTATCCTCATGTTAGGGGCAATCCTCTAGGGTCTTAACACATACCATGGAAACTTGCTCATCTCCCTATTGGAATTTCAGATTCTTGAGCCAAGTTTCCTCTCATCTCTTGTATTCATTCATTGTGGCTTGGGAGTGAATGGTTAGGGTATTGACTAGCCTCTTCATGTTGGTTGGGTGGTTTATGCTCCACAAGTGTCCTTTTGGTTTGCATGTGACAGGATTCTTGAAGATCTTCACTTGGCGATCGTAATACATATACACACGCATGCTTACACAAATGCATGCATACACACAAACACATCCTTAGGCATACACACATACATGCATACACACACACGTGCTTACACATATACATGCATACACACACACATGCTTATGCATAGACACATACATGCATACACACACACACATACACACACACATGCTTATGCATACACACATGCATGCATGCACACTCACACCCTAACACACACATATACAAACAAACATACATACATATACAAATATTCCCACGTGCATGCACAGATATATGCACTCTCACGAATACACACACATACATAAACACATAAATACACACACATACCTTGTGTTGATTTTCACACGTGTGAACTGTCCACTACATGTACTTGTGATCTCCTAAGGTGTGTAGATGCACCAAGATCAAGACTAGATTGAGATTCAAGATCAATCTTGAATCCTATGGCAAAAACACACTACTACATGCATTCAATCACTTCCAACTCTCACTCACACGTGTGGGAAGTATTCAAAAAATAATCTAAGTAAAAACAAGCTGCTCTCCTCGGGTAGAGAGAGAAAATGCATCAAGAGCTCTCGGGTAGAGAGAGAAAGCTAGAAATCCAATAACTCACAAAATCCATGAAATCACCAAATCAATTGATTTCAAAATGAGGAGTACAATGATACTAGTAGGTCCACGAGCTACCACTATGCTTAACTATGATTGGACCACATTTTGTCACCTCTTGATCCTATTGGATCATTGATCTATGCACCTCTTAATTCTATTGGACTATATTCAAGCACACCTCAATTTCCTATTGGACCTCACAAGGTTCCACCTCTATATCCTATTGGACCTCTTGGAATTCATTAAACAAAAACTTTACACTTGTCTACACTCTAATTAGCAAGTGTTTAGCCTCTTACTCTATTTTGGCTCAATAGTGACATTACAAGTGGAAATGCGTAATTTGCCATCTATGCCAAATTTATTCCTATCAACATCCTACACCTAGATGCTTGATGTAAAAAACATAAGACCCCTATATCTAACATAGATAATCTTTTTCAATTCTTCACACTCCTCCTAAAAGATTATCTATGAAGATTTGAGCATTGATCTTGATATAACTCCAAGATTAGATCTATGCTTGATGAAAGCACTTCCCTTCGATCTTCCACGAAAATTTAAAGATTTCACACTGGATGACGTTGTTATCCAGTTACTGCAGCCACACCGCGAACCTACACCTAGTTCAAACTCCTTTGAAGGACCTGCTAAGACAATTTCACTAAACCAGCTTTCTGATCTAAAGACGTTACTCTACAAATACAAGGATGTATTTGCATGGAATTATACAGAAATGAAAGGAATCCGTAGATCGGCAATACAAGAGGACGAGTTGACATGCTCCAAATAGATTTCTCCTCCAATAAGCTTTTCTCTCACAAAATGGTGTGCCACTTCTATGTGTTTGCTTCTTGCATGAAATATGGGATTATTGGCAAGAGCTTGGGCCGAGATGTTATCACACTTGATCATTGGTAGATCATCCTCCTTGATGCACTTTAGTTCCATTAATAACCTCTTGATCCAAAGCACTTCTTTGGTAGTTGTAGTGAGTGCTTTGTACTCGGCCTCACATGAAGAGAGAGATATAGTATCTTGCTTTTTGGAAAGCCAAGATATTAGATTGCCTCCAAAAAAGATAGTGTATGCACTAATAGACTTTCGATCCATTTTGTCACTTGCAAAGTCCGAATCCGAGTAGCCAATAATGGATAGATCTTCACCATAATCACAAGATGAAGATACATATCTTAAAATCCTCTTGGCCATCTTCCAATGATGGATCTTAGGTTCTTGCATAAATTGACTCAATTTGTGGACACAAAAACTAAGATCGGGCCTAGTAATGGTAAGCAAATCAAGGAGCCTACAAGACTCCTAAAAAGTGTGATGTCCTCAAAGGATCTTTCATCACCTTTATTAGGATCTTTTACAATTTGCTCCATTGGAGTATCTATGCTCTTAGAATTTTCCATATGGAATTTTTTCAACATAGAGTGAGCATATCTAGATTGGCATATAAAGACATGATTTTCATAAAAATCAATTTCTAGGCCTAGGATGTAATGTATCTCTCCTAGATCTTGCATTTTAAACTCACATCCAAGTGCTAGCTTGGTTTCATCAACTAGCTTGATACAACTTCCACAAAGAATAATGTCATCAACATAAATTAGAAGAATGACAATATTGCTATCAACAAACTTTAGATACATGGAAGGATCATAGTCACTAAGAGTAAATCCTAGTGAGATAAGAAAAGAGTTAAGTCTTGAATACCATGATCTTGGTGCTTGCTTGAGTCCATAAAGACTTTTGAAGAGCAAGCACACTTTGGACTCATCCTTGATGAATCCTTGAGGTTGTTCCATATAGATCTCCTCCTCAAGATAACCATTTAGAAAAGCATTGGATACATCTAATTGGAACACCTTCCACTTGAAAAAACAAGCAAGAGAAATAAGAATTCTTATTGTCACCATCTTTGCTACGGGTGCAAAGGTCTCCTCATAATCAAGACCATGGATTTGAGCAAATCCTTTGGCACATAATCTTGCTTTATGCTTGTTGATGGTGCCATCATGATTGAACTTGATCCGAAATACCCACTTGCAACCAATCACATGCTTGTTGGAAGGAGGATCCACAAGCTCCCAAGTATTGTTGGTGATCAATGCATCATACTCTTGCTTCATGGCATCATACTACTCCTTGGTATTGAGTGCCTCTTGTACATTCTTTGGCTCTTCATGAGACATAAAAAACATAATTAGTGGAATCAAGATCCACTTGTTTGCCTTTGTCAACATATGAGATCCTCTTAGGCTCAGATCTATCTCTCATGGATCTTCTTGGTGAAAAAATCCGAGGAGAGTCTTCTTCAAATCTCGACCCCATCACATTATGATTGTCTTCAAAATCAATAATTGATGATGCATCCATAGATTTCTTGATCTCGGCCTCTTCAAATGATGAGTGTTGATCTTCATGAAAGACAACATCTCTACTTTCAATAACTTGAGAAGTAGAGAGTATAAAGGCTCTATAGGCCTTCTTGGTGGATGAGTATCCAACCATGATCCCTTTGCATGCACTAGGATCTTCCTTCTTCCTTGTTTCCAAGGGAATATGGACAAAGCATAAGCATAAACTCTAAGGTGATCAACCTTAGGCTTCTTCAAAAATAAGATTTCATATGGTGACTTTCCTCCAAGAGCTATATGTGGGAGCCTATTGCAAAGATAATTTGCACAATTAATGGCTTCTCCCCAGAAATCTTTGGGCAAAGATGCCTCAATTCTCATAGATTTTGCACATTCACATAGAGATCTATTCTTTCTCTCGGCCACTCCATTTTGAGATGGAGAGTAGGCACAAGAAAACTCTCTTTTAATGCCTTCAAGCTCACAAAAGTCTTGAAATTTATTGGAGATATATTCACCACCTCCATCACTTCTAAGAGCTTTAATCTTGAATGAGAATTGCTTCTCTACATAAGCTTTGAAAATAAGGAAATGATCAAACACCATAGATTTTGAAGCAAGAAGATATATCCAAGTGAATCTTGTGTAATCATCAATGAAAGTAACAAAACAAGTGGCTCCTCCCTTGCTTGTAGTTGATGAGAAATGCACATCCGAGTGGATTAACTCCAAAGGATGCTTGCTTTTGATAGAAGATCTTGTAAATGGCTTTTTGTGAGATTTAGCAATAGCACAATCCTCACAAGGCTTGATCTTCTTGGAGAATGACTTTGGCAAGCCAATAGCTTTGGATTCTTTGATCATAGAGAGCATGGATTTGTAGTTGGGATGTCCCAACCTCCTATGCCATAATTCCTCCATAGAGAGCTTGTTCACAAGAGCAACATTACAAGCATTCACATACTCATTTGGATCTAGTTTATAGATGCCACCAAATCTAGATCCTAATGCAAGTATCTCATCATTCTTCTTGATAGTGCAAGTATCAACATTGAATTTTACATCAAGGCCATTATCAAGCAATTGGCCAACACTAATAAGATTCTTGGTAAGCTTAGGCACATAAAGAACTCTAGAGAGAGAAAGAACTTTAGAGGATGCAAGCTTCAAGGGAATGTTCCCTATGCCTTCAATAGGACATTCGAAATCATTCGCAGTGTATATTGATTTCTTCACTCCATCATAAGGTGCAATAGAAGAGAAAGAGTCCTTGGAGCTACACATATGTGAAGAGGCTCCACTATCAATATACCATAGGCCGTCCTTCTTGAAAGGAGTAGATGAGAAACTAGAGACCATAAGAGATCCCTCTCCATCACTTGCAATAGTGTCTTCCTTCTCATTGGTAATATTGGCTTGCTTGAGTTGATTCTTCTTTTTGAAGCAATTGGTGGCATAATGACCTTTCTTGCCACAATAAAAGCACTTGATCTTCTTCTTCTTCTTGAGCTTGGATGATGAAGCATTAGAGGAATCATCTTCCTCCTCATCTTTGTCTTTGGATTTGACTTTGTCCTTGCTTGAGGATGCTTGATGTTGGTTCTTGCTCCTCTCTTTGTGGTTATCCTTGGCAAAGAGAGCTTTGCCATCATTATGAGTGAGAGAAAGCTTGTCCATCCTCAAGAGCTTATACTCTTGTCTTGATTCTTCTGAAATTAGCACACTTTGGAGAGCCTCCAAACTTGGTAGCTCCTCCTTAATGGCATAGGATTGGACAAGATTATCAAATTCACTTCTCAAGCCATTGAGAATGACTTGAACTAGCTCATTTTGATTGATGAAATCACCAATACAAGCAAGCTCTCTAGGAATATCTTTTACTCTCAAAACATAACTAGATGCACTCTCATCACTCTTTTGGCTACTTTGAAAGATTTGGTTCCTAAGAGTGAGAAGCCTAGAGGTATTCTTAGCCTCATAGATAGTCTTGAGACAATCCCAAGCTTCTTTGGCTGTTGTACAAGTACCTATCTCCCTCAATATCTCATTAGAGACATTCATCTTAATGTAGTGGAGAGCCATCATAGCTCTCTTTTTGTATTTTTGAACCTCTTGAAGAACTTGTGGTTCTTCTTCAAGGCCAAGAACTATGTCCATCACGTCTTGAAGGATCAAGATGGACTCCATCCTCATTTTCCAAATTGAATAATTTGAAGTGGTCAATCTTTCACTTGGTTCCAACAAGGATGAACCCATTGAAGACATTTGAAGTGAAGAAAACTCAGATGATGAACAATAAATGTTGTTACACACTTTCAATAGGATCCAATAATTGAGTACTATCTCCTCCTATGAAAGATCTTACAACAATTTGTGAATTGATTCTCACTAGCTACACAAATCTCTCTAAAACAAGATCTATTTCACATCAAATGATGGAGTATAGGCAAAGTTAGGATCCAACACTCTTAGCACGTGTGAAATACACTAAGAAACCAAATTTGACTCAAATACAATGATATTGCATGAAACAAAATGGCTAAGATCTCAAAACAGTGTCTAGATCACATATAGATGAGATTGGCAAGCATACAACTGTGATTTTGGATCAACCAAGCAATCTCTTGACCAACCCAAATGTGTCCACCCAGGTCTAGGTGCCCTACCTAACCCTCTTCAAAAGCTTATAACTTTTGATTGGCTCAACCAAATGGAATGAAATTGATTGCAACAGAAACTAGACAAAAATAGCTTCAAAACAAGCTATCAAGCAAGATAAATGGATCAAACATGAGAGAGAACTTCCAAACTGAAATTGGATGTTCCTCACACGTGTCTGAGCACTTGATTCCGTACAGTACCAGGTCAGACCCAATCAATGTCCTTTTGATCTCTTTTGATCCAAGATTGAACAAGATAGCTAGGAAAATGGGCCTTGACAACTTCTAGCTCAAGATTGATGAAAATTTTTCACTTAGATGGATCAAAATGCATGGTAACCTTAGGTAGGCTCTGATACCATGTTGATTTTCACACGTGTGGACTGTCCACTACATGTACTTGTGATCTCCTAAGGTGTGTAGATGCACCAAGATCAAGACTAGATTGAGATTCAAGATCAATCTTGAATCCTATGGCAAAAACACACTACTACATGCATTCAATCACTTCCAACTCTCACTCACACGTGTGGGAAGTATTCAAAAAATAATCTAAGTAAAAACAAGCTGCTCTCCTCAGGTAGAGAGAGAAAATGCATCAAGAGCTCTCGGGTAGAGAGAGAAAGCTAGAAATCCAATAACTCACAAAATCCATGAAATCACCAAATCAATTGATTTCAAAATGAGGAGTACAATGATACTAGTAGGTCCACGAGCTACCACTATGCTTAACTATGATTGGACCACATTTTGTCACCTCTTGATCCTATTGGATCATTGATCTATGCACCTCTTAATTCTATTGGACTATATTCAAGCACACCTCAATTTCCTATTGGACCTCACAAGGTTCCACCTCTATATCCTATTGGACCTCTTGGAATTCATCAAACAAAAACTTTACACTTGTCTACACTCTAGTTAGCAAGTGTTTAGCCTCTTATTCTATTTTGGCTCAATAGTGGCATTACAAGTGGAAATGCATAATTTGCCATCTATGCCAAATTTATTCCTATCAACATCCTACACCTAGATGCTTGATGTAAAAAACATAAGACCATAGATAATCTTTTTCAATTCTTCACACCTTGGACACTCGTCAACGAACATCGGCTTGCCTCCTAAACCATCGGCCTCCATCCAAACCATCGGCCGCCACCTAGATCGTCGTCAACGACGGGCATACCCAATTACGTCCGCCTTCAATCATCAATCTCTTGTTCTGAGCATCATCCACGCGTCTCGACCACAAGCCACCACCTACATTGTCGGCCGCCGATGGGCACTCTTTACTAGTATATATATAAAGATATTTGAGAGAGTGTGTGTGTGTAAGGGTGTTGTTAAACCACTCTACTCTCCCTATGTCACACCTAGACCCTACTCTTTGCTTATTCATACATACAATACATATGCACACACATACACAACGTAAGGTATATCAAGATTTCATGATCTGTAAAACAGGAGCTGAAGCAACTATTTCTCAAAGCATTGGTTCAATTCATCATTCCACTTAATAGGCTCACTAGGTTGACCTCTCTTTTTCTTTTTATTAACTCTACCTTTAGTCAAATTATCTAAAGGTGCTGCCACTTTTGCATAATCTTCAAGTGACTTATGAAAGAAAACTGTAAAACCGAGAAAAGATTTAACTAACCGTCTTCGGTATCAGCCACTCAAGCACTATCTTGACCTTACTCTCGTCAATCTCCAACCCACTACGGGTGATCTTATGACCGAGGTACAATAACTCATGCCTAAAGAACTCACATTTAGATTCCTTAGTATACAGTTTCTCTCTATGAGAATTCTCAAGACAGTCTTAAGATGATGCAAACGCTCCTTAAGCATTCTACTGTAGATGAGGACATTAGAGGAAGTTTGAGCTCAAAAAGGGCCGCATATGAATTCATGCCAAGATCTCTTTTGAATTTTGTCACTATTTTCAACCAGTGTCTTTGAATCGCTATAAATTTTTAGTAGTAGCTCAGAATGACATGTAATATATCATTGAAAAGCGCTTGACGATCGCTTTGCAACACACCAATTTTTGTTGCATTCTAATATGGCAATCAAAAGTTATGCCATTTTAGTCTAGACTCAAAATGTGAGTCAAAGAAGTAACGTTACGTTAAAGCCACTATGTCAAGAAACTATTGGGCCACATGTACAAAAGAAGTGAATAAAAAACAAAAAAGGAATCTTGACAAAAGGTCCTTTTTGTGTTTAAACTTCCTCTAATGATATCATCTAAGAATACAACTACACATTGACCCAGATATGGACGAAAAAGATTCATCATCTGTTGAAATGTAGCAGGTGCATTTGTCAACCCAAAAGGAAGCACAAGAAATTCATAATGATCGAATCTCGTCCGAAAACCTGTCATTTGCACATCATTCGGATGAATCCTAATCTGATGATATCCGTTCTAAGATCTATCTTTGTGAAGTATTTAGCTCCATCTAATCGATCTACTACATCATCCATATGAGGCAAAGAATATTTATTTTTGATAGTTACCTTATTCAACCCCTTGTAGTCCACACACAACATGAAGCCTCCATCTTTCTTTGATTTAAGAAAAATAGGAGCACCCCAAGGTGACTTACTTGGATGAATATGACCCATCTTTAAGTAGTTTTCAATTTGCTTAATAATATTTATCTCTTCCTTTTGAGAGAACCTATAAGGTTATTTAGAGATAGGGTGACTACCTGGAATTAACTCTATCTTATGGTCTACCGATTTGGACGGCGGTATTCCATGAGGTAATTCTTCTGGAAATACATCTTTAAATTCAAACGATATCTTATTCTTCTCAATTTTCTCCTGATCTAAGTCTACAGAGTTAAGAATCCAACAATTTACAACTACTTAGATGCATTTCAGATACATCCAAAATTGGCTTAGCAAACTGCGAATCAAAAATTTCCATTACATTAGCAAATGAACTCATCCCAGATGGATGTACATATTTGTCTCCAAACAATGTAACTATTTCTTTACCCTCCTGAAAAGAGAGAACATGCTTCTCAAAATCTATCTCATGATGCTTATTAAATAACCACTCATATCCTAGAATTATGTCTATACGTGCGAAATCTAAAACATGGAATTCTATTAACTCTCTATAATCTTGGATCCAAACTGAAAGACTTGGAACTTTAACATCTCACGTCTCCAACTCTGCACCTGAAGCTAGATATACTCGATATCTATGGTTATTGGCCTCAGATTTCAGGCCGAGTTTCTGCACAAGACCATAGTTAATGAAATTATGAGTAGATTCAGCACTGTGGAATCATACACTTTCGCGACTCGTATGACATCATCAAAAGTTTTAAGCACATTACGCTTGCACTCATTTTGATAATCTGTAGGCAAACCTAGGATAAACTGCCACAGTGCCAATTTTGCATCGAATGAGAGAACTTTATTCTATAAATCCATAAAATCTTGTAGGTACGAGTCCAAACTTCGAGTACCCATTTTGCAGTTAACAAATATTGGTATAAATCTGAGTCATCTACAACCACAAACGACTCTCTGAACACTTCCATAAACTCATCCTATGTGGTAGGTTTTGGTTGCAGATCACGCCACCACAACGAAGCTTTCCCACAGAAGAACTAACACTCTCAATCTATTTTTTCTTCAAGAATTTCGTGTAGATTAAAATAACCGATCCACTTGGTTAAGCAGTCATCTACAACTTCGGGTTTTTTCTCTTTTTTCTCCCCCGAAAAAAGTTCAGACTGAAAGCCCAAATTCGATGCGGATAAGGCTTTCACTTGATTCAACAGTACTTCCATTTTTTGATCCCTTAAAGTGTTCCTATTGTTTATTTCATTAAGCGCTTGGCTTAATGACTGGCAAATTTGTAGATAGGTATGCATTGGCACCTGACCATCGAGAGCTGCATTTGCATTATCATCTGCCATATTGATTGCCTGACACGCAAAATTAGCTTCATTAGTCGAGATCCAATGAGAGAGAGAGAGAGAGAGAGAGAGAGAGAGAGAGAGAGAGAGAGAGAGAGAGAGAGAGAGAGAGAGAGAGAGAGAGAGAGAGAGAGAGAGAGAGAGAGAGAGAGAGAAAAAAAAAACTGCGGAACCTTCATGGCTGGCCGATATTACTCAGCAAGGTCTTTCACTCATTAAAGAAATTTTGTAGAATCAATATCAGACTGATTTAAAAAGCAACAACTTTTTAGGACCAAACCTAAAAAATTTACGAAAAAATTGGGATTTTCGGAATCTGTTCGAAATGGACCAACTGTGAAAATCGATTAAGAAGATCGATTTATCATATTCACAGGCATTGTCACAAATCATTTTGAAATATCCTGCATGCATCTAACTTGACATGCACTGACTTTTTTGAAAAAAAAAACAAAAAAAAAAAAATTAAATAGCCTAGTTACTAGGAAATCTGCATTTGATCTAGAATTTTCAAAAATAGCTTCATGCAAGAAATCTACTTATCAATTTAATGATTATGCATGTAACATGCATCCAAGCATGCATACAGGTCTAACCATACAGTTCCATCCATAAACAAGCACTATACTGAATTACAAGCATGCATGCATCAGAACATTTCCAAAATTTTGCAAATTGTAGTTCAAAAATTGCCAAACTTGAGACGGCGATAACTCTCTATAGGACACCAAATTGGTCACTTTAAAACACAGTACGGAGGGAGAGTGGGTCTACAAGACACTTGCCACATCACCCTACCACCTATGCTTCACACGTGCGAGCAGTAAATGGCTCATTCAGATAGTAGGGCACACTTTGGGAAAGTGGTATCATAAAAACTTCAACCCCAGCCCAATAAGCATCCAATTAGAGGTTACAAGCACTCTACTAAGGTTCATTAGAGAGGCATAGAATTTTTGGCCTCCTTCAACAAGCAAAACTTCAACATGATGGTGTCTAATGCTCACCTATCCAAATTGGATGCATGATGGCTCAAGTCAGAGGCAATCCATCAAATCTTTAATCTTGTAATGAGAACCAACAGGTTAGGCCCCCATTTGATAGGTTTTCGTGCCCAAAAATCACCAAAAATACACTATGTTTTGATGTTTTGAACCCCCTAATGGTGTCCAATCCTAACCAAACCTCATGACAGCTTTAGGACAGCTTCATTACACCTTTGAAAACATGCTTACCAACTATTGGCTAAGAATTTTGAGATCTACCACAAAATTAGTCCAAAGAACATAAAAAACCCATGTTTTTTTACCAATTTTAACCAAAATTTGTGGGATAAATCCACAAATAAGTGCAATCTATTCTAATCTCCGTAAATCCATTACATACAGGCACTAAAAGTTCTGATTTTAGTCAAATATGGATTCTATAGCCCATTTCTAGTCCAAAAACCCCAATTTTTGGTCCAAAATCACTATCTAATCATCCTCTTGACTATTCAAACATCATGCAATCATTAGATCCAATCATTAATGACTGTGAAATAGTAAGTACAATCTGAAAAATGTACTACATCAGTACCTATGATCAATTCCAAGCAAAAAGCATGAGTTCTAGGTGAAAAATTCACTAAAACCATCAAAAATCCTATGATTTCCATCAAAATTCATGGAGCAGATCCTAGGCTGAAAGTACACCAAGGATCTGAGAAGCCACCTACCTGAAAATAAATTCCACCACCTGGAAGAATAAGCAAAGAGATACACCAAAAGAACTGCAAAAATCCAAAATCCTCAAGCCCCACACTCCTGGTTGATGTGATCCAAGCTCTGATACCACTATTATGATTGCCAAGTGAAGATCTTCAAGAATCCTATCACATGCAAACCAAAAGGACACCTGTGGAGCATAAACCACTCAACCAACATGAAGAGGCTAGTCAATACCCTAACCCTTCACCTTGAAGCCACATTGAATGAATACAAGAGAGGAGAGGAAACATGGCTCAAGAATCTGAATTTCCAATAGGGAGATGGGCGAGTTTCCATCGTATGTATTCTCTCCAAGAGGAGAGAATGTTTCCCTTAGGATCCCCATGCAACCTATATTAAGCTATTGACCTCCTATTCTTGCATTAAAGCAGTCATTCACCCTGCAAGTGCTCCTATGTCCAATTGTAGGTCTGGGCCCTCATATTATTATTAATTACTTGATATGACCACGTCCGGAATGACGTAGCATAACTAACAACCACATACAACTGGAGTGACCGGTGTGAAAATTTGCCAACATTGGCAAATCTAGCCATGTAGAATATTGTACATTTTGTCTATAATTTGGTTTCTACAATTGTATGGCCAAAGTGCCACATGGCAATCTACACCTAATGTAGGTTAGCTCGAGTCAAGAGGAGTGGTTGTGTCAATTTGGTAGAGATTCCTACTTTATAGGATCTAGACCTTGATTTGTGATGAGATTTTTACCAACCATACACCTACCAAGCATGACTCTAGGATCTAGGCTAGAGTTTCATTTTAGGGAAAGAAAGTTGAGTCTACTTCCTTATTACATGCTGGATTTTCACTTAACTTAGCAAAGGAAGTGAGTTTTTCTATGTATTCTATCTCTCCATAGTGAGAAGATAGATATTTTTGGAGCACATTGGCAACTCGAGTTTCTACTCTCATGTACATTGATTTTTGATGATCCAAATGAAACCAACACTTTGAAGACTTCAAACACAATTTTCAGGCCATACTACAGCCTGTAGTACACGCGTGCCAACTCGGATTTATGTCTATGATCTATATTTTCATTATCACTGCTTGTTGTTTGTGAAACTGCCAATCTAGATCAAGTTTTTGGTAACTAGTTTTCTGGTAGATTGGTAAGCAAGCACATAATAACTCTTGTGGATCATTTAAAATCCATTTTTGGTCCCCAAAGTATTGTACTTTCACATGGTATCAAAGCCAAGTACAAGAGCTTTGATCATGGATCCATTCAAATCCATTTTTGGTAGTGTTGTATGCTAAAAACTAGTCTTGTGAGGGCGAGCTAAAAGCCAAGTTTAAGTGAGGGGATTTGATTTCTAAGTTGAAAGGGATCAAAATCCATATTGTTCCCACGTGTGAGAACTTCTGAACCTGCATCTATTGCACCATTTTCATTTGGCTACCAAAAATTCAATTTGAGAGGTTTTGGTGTTATTTTTGGTGGAAATCCTAGGATAATCTCCCAAGATCATTTGCCATTGATTAGATTTGAATTTGTTTCATGGAATCTGATTAATCTAGGCTGAGTTCAAGTCTTGCTTATGTTGAGATGATGAAATAATAAAATATTCTTATTTTTTTTTATCAAATTTGATTAAAGTAATATTTTCTGCATGAAAAATGGAACATTTTTGCTTTTTGGATCATCTCAATCCGAGCAATATTAAGAAAGTTATTGCCCTTCAAAGTTTTTTAGGCTAATTTTTTTTTTCTTAGAGCTTGAAAGGGGTGGCACACCCGCGTGCTACCAATTTAAGCTTTTAGTCTTTAGCTCAAATTAATAGCACGCCAGCATGCTACCCCTTTTAGGTTCCAAGGGGAAAATATTTTCTAGTCTAAAAAACGTTGAACTGTCATAACTTTCTTACTATTGTTCGGATTGAGATGGTCCAAAAAAAAAAGTGTTCCATGTTTTATGTAGAATCCATTGGTATAATCAAAGTTAGTTTTTATCTAATATAAAATGATTGTATATAAAGCTTATATATCTGATAGCATACCATGTGCCATGAAATTCTAGAAATCATTTTGTAAATAGAACTCGCAAAACTCGCGACGAAGTTATTCGCAAATCAATTCTATCATTTCAATGACAAATGAATGAAGTGTGTTTTGGTCTACAACAGAACGGACTTGCAACCCAATGCATAATTAAACATATAATCTCCATCTAATTCCAGCCCAACGCATCCATCCAACCCCAACTACACAAAATTCTTCCAACACAGGCATGCTCTCGCAAGTAGAATCAAAATTTAAGATGAATCTTTCAGATAGAGGCACGGACATCATCCATGCTTACTATACATGCTCTTGCAAGTAGAATCAAAATCTAAGAAGAATCTTTCAGGTAGAAACACAGACACCATCCATGCTTACTATACATATATACGTCCATGCTTATTGCTAACTATGCATGAAGGATGGAAAATGCTCGAAGAACTACCCAAGGAATTTCATTGATGAAACAACAATAGTGAATGGGTATCTTTTATATAGGCGTAGAGACAACGGAGAGAAGGTGAAGTTGCACGGAATAGAATTAGATAACAAGTGGATAGTACCATACAACAAATGGTTGACACTACATTTTCAGTGTCACATCAATGTCGAGATATGTGTACATATACGTGGCGTAAAGTATTTGTACAAATATGTGTACAAGGGACCATATATTATTACGGGAGCGGCTGTGGAAGGTGGTGGCAGACAGTTGCGCCAGTGAATGAGATAGAGCAATTTTTGAATGCTCGATATTTCTCTGCGAGTGAGGCTTGCTGGCGACTGTTTGGGCTTTCTATGGGTGCTCATAAGCCAGTTGTGACTTGATTGGCAGTTTATCTGGCCGAACAGGTGTTGGTTTACTTTACTGAGGGAGCCAATTTAGAGGAGGCCATAGAAGGTCATTCAAGTACCACTTTGACAGCTTTTTTTGAGCTGAATAGAAGTGGCGATTCGGAGGCCCAAGAGTTGTAGTACCAAGACTTGCCACAGTTTTACGTTTACAATAGGAGAGTGCGAAGGTGGACCCATAGAATCAATGCATGTATGTTGTCCATCCGTCCGAAGGAGAGTGATTTTATATGCGACTTCTTTTGGTTCATGTAAGAGGTGCAATAAGTTTTGAGGACTTCCGCACAGTTGACGATGAGTTGTTTTCATCGTTCAGAGATGCTTGCAAGCATAGACTTCTTATAAATGACGCGATGGAGTGGAGTAACTGCCTGCTGGAGGCGGTGTCATGGGGGACTCCATTGCAACTTTGGCTCATGTTCGTTGTACTTCTTTTGACATGTGCCCCTTCTGACCCATTAGATCTTTAGAAGAGTATAGAGTCCCATTTAGTAGAGGATTACGCGGAGGAGTTAGGACAACCAGTAACGTGCGAGACCGTTACTGTGAGTCAGATTATGATAGATAGGGCTCTTCTAGACGTGGAGACAGACATGCAACCATCGAGAACGTCATTGACAATGAAGTCAAGCTACGACTCATAAGTATGTCTCATTGGCTGATAACACTACTCATAGTATTGATGGTATCAACATCGTCAAATTGCAATTTCAGGATGGTACTACTTTCATTCCAAATGTTCTTCATGTTCCAAATCTTACCAAAAATCCATTTTCTATTAGTAGAATCGTTGATTTGGACCATAAAGTCGTATTTGATTCTGATTCTTATTTGATATTTATAAAAAAAAAAAAAGGGTACTTGCGCTCAGAAAGAGGCAAGACAATCGTTGTAAGCTTAGTCATTGCAACACTTCGACTGTTCAAGCTCTATCTAGAATGGGCCATGTCAATTTTAATTGTCTTCGAAATATGTCAACGAAAGATTGTTCAAGATCTCAACTGCAACAATATTTCAAATCGTACAATTTGTCGAAGTTGTACTAGCCAAGCATGCTATAACTCCTTTCAAGTCTGATTTGCAAGACACATCCAAAGGTGTGTTAGATATTGTGCATAGCGTCATATGTAGACCCATGCAAACTCTTTCGATACGGGGCGCAAAATACGTTCTAACCTTCATCGACGATTATTCGAGGAAGACAATAGTCTATTTTCTGAAGAAGATCTTTGAAGCCTTCAAGTGTTTTCAACAATTCAAGCAAGAAGTTGAGAATCAAACTTTTAGGAAGATTAAGACAATTCGGACTGATGGTAGAGGCGAATTCATTTCGACTAAATTGAAAGATTACTACAAAACTCATAGCTATTCTCCACAGTCGAATCGACAAATGTATGATATTTTTTGTTCATCCACTCCATTCGACTGTAGAGAATTCCACCATATATTCTCTACAGTCAAATGGAGTGGTTGAACGTAAAAATCGTACATTTGTCGATAGTGTGAAAAGTCGACTAAGGCTTGGATTATCAAAAACTTTCTGGGCAGAAGCCGTCTCGACAGCTGTATATCTTTAAAATCGACTTGCAACCAAAGCCTTAGTCGACAAAACACCCAAAGAGGTGTGGACAGCTTCAAAACCTTCGATAAGGCATTTTCAAACTTTCGGTTGTGTCACTTTCGCACAAATTCCAACATAACTTCATAAGAAGCTAGATACTAGCTTTGTTGGATATCCTTCAAATCATAAAGCTTATAGGATTTACAATCCAATGACTAAGAAGATTACATTTAGTAGAGATGTTCTTTTTCTCAAAGATTCATTTGTCAATCTCAAGAATAAAGGAGAAAGTTACAAATTTTGAATCAATAACTGATATCGCATCAAGTTCGAATCTCGACTCCACTCCAATCAATGATTCGGAAGACAACTCGACACAGTTGCGATGACAACAGGTAGAAAAGCCAATTCTTCGAAGATTGAATCAAAACAAATTTCCTCACAATAGATTTAGCGACAACGCCGTAGCCACATGTTACTTTGTCGAGGAGCCAATCAATTATTTCGAGGCAATTTCTAGTCCAGATGTAGACCAATGGAAATCAGCAATTGACAAAGAGTATCAATCTCTTATCAAAAATTTGACATGAACTGTTACAAACTTGCCAGTTGGTAAAAATATTATTTTTTGCAAATGGGTTTATTGGATCAAGTACAAAGCAGATGGATCAATCAATCGATGGAAGGCAAGATTAGTCGTTAGAGGATTCTCTCAAATCCCGAATGTGGATTATTTGAAAACTTTCAATCTCGTGGTTGTCGATCAGGCTTTCACTATCATTTGCAATAATGGCAGATCTAGAGGTTCACCAGATGGATCAACAGACAACATTTTTACATGGAATTATCGAAGGTCAAGCTTATGAAAATAGATGTTGCATAGATTTAGCTTGTACTTGTGAGATTGATGCACACTAATTATTATAAATGATTCATTGCATACTATATACAGAGTAAAGTATATGATATCATTCATATTACATAAAATCTACAATTTGTATATTGTTACATGTTATAAAATATATATTCTAGTACTAAGGCCGGTAGTCTGTTAGACTATAGGCAAGTCCCTTTTACTGGCCCTTTCACTTGCCACCCATTTTTTGAATTTTGGCAAGTGAGTTAAGGGCACTGGACCACTCGTCTTTCACATATAGGTGGTAAGTGTTAAATGAAGGGCCACACTATGATTGGCCCATTTGAATCTTGGCAGACGATTGGTCCATTTTATTTAAGGTGTTGTGTTTTGTAATGCAAGTATGAAACTTTTCATGTTAAAGGTTGAAAGGTGCTCTAAGTTTTTTTTTCAAGCAATCACCTTTCAATTGGAAAGGTCAAAAATGAAATGCATTTCATTTAAAGGAATATTAGTTGAAGGGTTAAAAAAAACTTCAAGATGTAGGCCAACATGCCAGGGACATTGGATGGCCGAAAAAATAGATTTAACTTGTCCCTATGTGGCAGTGGGTCCGTGCCATGTCATCTGCCACATAGTGGCAAGTGAATGTAACTTAATGTGAAAGGGTGAGAGTCCCGCTTTTTATTCTAAACCAATAGGAGAGCTCTATTTTAAATTTTGGACTTGCTAGGCATGCAATCTGAAACTGGCCTAAATGTATGATTTAGTGTCATCTACAACTGTCCATTGTTAGTAGCCGGACGGGGTTGACTTAGTTGGTTAGCTTGATGTCCAAAGTTTCTTTGCCCCAGGTTCGAGCCTCGCCTTGGAAATTAAAACTCATTGTCAGTACAGCTGTTTATTAAGTAGAAGTATAGGGATTGTTTTCAAAGATTTGAAGTTTTGTAGCACAAGGTTTACAAGTACTATTTTCAAAAATCCTAAAAGAAATTCCCTTCTGTCCTTATCTGATAAGGGACATACTCTCAACACAAACTGAACTACTTATATATCCCCAATCGCATGCCCCTCAAGAACTTTGACTGACACCACCGTTATCGGATATTCAGGAAATTTCTGTTCATACAAATTCGCCATAAGATCTCACCAGGTAACACGGCTACGATGACGATGAGTATGAGAGAGAGAGAGAGAGAGAGAGAGAGAGAGAGAGAGAGAGAGAGAGAACTATGAGAGGTAAGTGCTGTTCTTCCACCCTTTGTAAGTAGTTCAAGCACCCATTTCCAGATGATGTGTTTTCTGACAAGCCTGGTGTCGAAACAGGCATCTGAATACAGTGGAACTGAAACATGTGGAGCTACACAAACAATAATGATTAAACTAAAACCCCATTAGCCTGTCAATTGACAGAAACTCATGTTTATATCCACTTGCTAGAGCCTCCACAAAGGAGACGAAGAACTTAACCTACATGTGTTACAGCTGTTAGGAATATTTAATTACACGATTTATACTCAAATTTTCAAAGGAAAACCAGCAGCCACTATTCTTCAAATTTCAATTTCCACTGGAAATTTGTGTATTCTGGCTGCCTTGTACACTACCCAGCTTTACACAATCTTTCAACTCAAAAAGAACACATTGCAGTAGAAATCTTCCAGGATGTGAAGAGAAAACTTTACTGTAATCAGAGGCTATCCTGAACCGCCTGCAATTACATGAATCAAGATGAAAGCTTCAGGACACAAATGTGTCCAATTTGTAACAACTGTTTTTTTATCTAAACATTACCTAATTCGAGGAATAATACACCCGAGGCCCTTTTGGGTCTCAAACTCTTCAATTGTGTTACAAAATTCTCTACTCTACCTTTTTTTCCTGTACATGGCCTCCACAGAACTTAAGACAACCACCTGAGAAGAATTAATGAACCTTGTAGTCAATCTTCGATATGCTGTATTTCTCCCATCAAGATACGATTGCTTGTAACACTGAACCCTAGAAAAGAAGGATCTACTACCTTTTTTCCCTTCTTTCCTTTCTTCTTGCCCCCCATTTTATCAGCCAAGGAACTCGCAGGTCTATTTGCATCTGCCAAAATCACTTTCTCTTCATCAGTATCTATATTTAGAGATGATCCACTACGTCTCTCTTTGCCTTGCTTCCCTTGATTGACTGTTTCAGACCCAGAATCATTTCTAATCACTGCATCACTAACACCAAATGTTGCTTGAACTACTTCAGGTCGACTCTGTGCTTTTCTCATTGAAACTTTGGCCTTAAAGGCCTGTATTTTTTCGTGGTTCCCAAGCTCCTCAGCCTCTGAAATAGAAAGCGAAATGCAGAATATCAGAAGAGTCATTTTTATGAAAAGATAAATTTAATGCAAAAGTGGAAGAGTTAGAAAAATTTGGCTAACAGGCCTTTCACCTATAGGCTCAACTCTTCAGCATGATTGGTTTTCTTAAGATTTGACAAAGATGTCAATCAAGAATAGCCCTCAGTATCCACAAATATAAGATACCATCAGTTCCACTAAGCTTTTCCATCTCAGTTTCACACCATTGATAAAAGGCTTTCCCTTCTACAATGGCTAAGGTTGCAGACATTAGAGTCCGGTGAAATTGACAACTTACCCTCACCACGTTGTTTGCCGGTCAGCTGCTTCTTGTCCTTTGAAGTGTTTGCTGTGATCCTAGAAGAAGATATTGCAGATAATAATGGAAAGTCTGATCCATTTGTCTGGGCAGAACCAGTGTTGGCTGCAGCTAACGAGAAAGCAGAAGATGATCCAGTAGAGGCCTTTACAAGGTCACCCTTCACAGATGCACTTTTGCCAGCTCCAAGCACCGGGTAATGTTGCCTGCAGAAAACTCAGGAACAATGAAGACACAATCAAGAAATTCACTAAAACTAAGGATCAAAAATACACAAGGGCAGCAATGCGTAGCAAATATCTAAATCTTGAACTTGAGTCCAATTAGAAGACTAAAGGTACTAAATCAAATTGATAGAAAAGATTGACAAAGCTCAAGAGCTTGACATGTATGAACAAATGCAGAAAGTTCCTGGAGAAACTTAAAAGCTAGGCAGCCAAAAGAAACCTTAAATACTCCTGCAATAGCAGGCACCACCATCTATATAAGCAACAAAACTCACCTAGCCAACTTCGATGCATTCTTGTTCTTGAGGATTCCACTGCTCGATGCCATCTCCTGACCATAATCCCAAAACAAATCATTATCATCCTCAAATACCCCGGTCTTGGATTCGGAGGATGCACTTCCAGTTATTGGTTGTGGTGTACTTTTCAGCTCAATGCCAGCTTGGATGGAAACTGCTGGTTGGGAAGGCAAAGGAGCTGACGATCTCTGCCAAGCAGCAGTAACTATAGGTGGAGTTGGATTGATTGTTGGCTTGGGGGAAGCAGAAGCTAACAACTGTTTCTGTTGGAATTCTCTATACTTTTGTTCCTGCTGTTCCCTTGCTTGCTTTTCTGCCTCCTGGATCTCCTTAAAGGACTTTGTTGCTTTGATTTGCTTATTTGCATCAACAGACCATGCTGGTAATGGTGGAGAATGGGTTGGCTCATTTTTTACGAACAAGAAATCTGCCAAGGAAGGACCTGGAGGAGGGAAATTTTCTGTGCTTGAATCGTGCAGACTTTGACGGACAATAGAACTTTTTGTGTTGACTGAAGAGATGGTTGGAGGATCAGATGTCACACCGGATGCTGCCTTGTTACCAGCTCCCTTCCCTTTTGCTCGCTTCTTATTCTTCTTGGCCTCTTTGGGTTCCACAAAATCGTTTTCATCTACTACAGTAACAGACAGTGGAGCAGAAACCATTGTGTAGATTTTTTGAGCTAATGTGTTAGGTCCCATTGGAGCCTCATCAATCAGCTTCCTGCTTGATATATTTTCCAAGGAAACTTCCACAACCTCATGACACAAGTTTGAGACTTCCACCATGGCATCGAAGGAACCACTGGCCCAAGGACCACTTACGTTCTCAGGTTCCAAATGGGTTTCGCCAAAATGATAATTAGGTTGGAGGGGAGTGGTTGACCTAAGCTCTTCTTCCTGAATCTCTCTCAATGAAATTACTTGTGAAGCAGTTGTGTGCACTGCCCAAGGACCCCCTGCTGCAGGAGCAATGGTTCCAGCCAAGGAGGATGTCTGCTGATAATTAGAAATAGGTTTGTCATCTATCTTCTGCTGCTTAGCTTCTTCCTGCATAATTTCTGAAAGGGATTTTGTGTTATCTGAAGAAACACGATTCCAGGTAGTTGGAGAACGGCCCATATAATTAGTGGTCTCAAGCTCATCCAATACGGAGCCTAGAGCCGGTTCTCCAGCTTTTTGTTTGATGGAGGCTTGTTTCTCAAGAAATCTTGACACCGAAGTTAGCTGTTCACTCAAAGAACTAGGCGTTGGTAGAATAGGAGCTTGCTCAACATTGTTATGATTTGATGACTGACTAGTTTCAAAGTTCTGCTGGCGATCTAAATGGTAGTCTTTCCAAATATGATCACCAGAAACATCTGGAACATGAACTGTATGTAGATTTTTGTTGCTGTCTTTAAGGAAAGAATGACCCGTGATTTTCAATTCCCTGAAATCATCTAAGCTATCATTAATTGTCTGTGAATTCAATGGCTTAAACAAGCTAAGATCTGATCCTTGTTGGAATGACTCCAATTTATCGACACCTCTCAGCTCCTCGCTAAGCAGCCCAGGAAGAGACATTGAGTAGCCTCCAGAAACTGCCTTCGCCTGAGCGTCTTGACCATGCACTTGATACTGGCTATCGACTTGCTCCAAGATTCTCGAGGATAGAGATCCTTCCATTCGAAGATTTTCCTGAATCTCAGTCCCTGACCTTTGCTCTTTTATGTGTTCAGATAGATGCGTTGGGTGCCCTTCCATCATTGAGGCTCCAGAAAAGGATAAAAGTCTTTCAGAAGAACCATCACTAGGTTGAGAGACTTCTACAGTGCCTCGGCTATCTGAAGCCAATGTCTCAAAACCATATCCTCTCTGTGCCTCACCTGGTTGTCCCTGAAAATGAACCAATTGTGGAAGGCCCAACTGTTCTATATGAGGTTGCTGTTGGTGCCACGACTCAAATGAGTGCATGTTAGTTGAAGCCTGTGTCCGCACAAATTCTCCAAATTGATCAACCTCCCAAACTCCAGAGATGCGTCTTTCACCAAGAGTTTGATGTCCCAATCCAGGTCGATTGTACTGCTGCCTCAATCTATTGTCTTCCTGCCTATTTTGAATATGATGCTCCAATTCAAGCTCTGGCTGATGCCTCAGGAGCATTAGCTGCTCTAAAGAAGAAACATTGCCAGTAATTGGCTGATGAATCGAAGGTCCGTCATTTTGGATGGCATCTTGGAAGTGTTGATGAAGCATAGGCTGGCCAGCAAGCCCAACATTTGACATAGCAGACGGTGCATGCCGGTAGTCATAGGCAGGAACTTGTTGACGTGCGTGCAGTAGCTGCTGTAGTAAGACTTCTGGAGGCAATTGCTGCTGCAACCTCAAAAGTTGATCTAACACTGAAGCTGAGGGGGAAACTGGTAAAGCAGGCTGTTGCTGACGGTGTTGTAGCACATTCATACTTTGTAAATCTTCGCCCTGCCTTTGGTTCTGGATTTGATCAGGTGAATATCTTGAATAATGCGGCTGCTGCTGCTGCGGCCACTGTTGGAGTGACAGCCCATACTGAGAGTGGATCTGTTGCAACTTTTGATGCTGCAATTGTTCTAGTTGTTGACTATGTAAGCTATCAAGAGCATTTGGAAGCAAAGAGTGTGTTGACATCTCAGCATGTAACAAATTTGGCCGAATGCCTGGATCACTATGAGGTTGTCCAAAAGCAAGTTCACTTCCAGATGTACCCGGTAAAGACAGTGAATTTTCTGTAATCCTAGAGTTCGAACTCATTGGTGTTACTTCAGATAATCTTTCAGAGGTCCAAACCTCCTCTTCTCTTTGAGGCCACAACATTGAGAGTGGTCCTGGTAAGGGATGCTGACCGATTTCGTGAGCATCAGAACCCACTTGTGAAAATGGCTTTCGGCCATTTATAGAGGATCCATTCAAGTTGATTTCACCACCATGAGAATACATCACCACTGGTTCAA
Source organism: Diphasiastrum complanatum (assembly GCA_029204225.1). NCBI lineage: Eukaryota > Viridiplantae > Streptophyta > Lycopodiopsida > Lycopodiales > Lycopodiaceae > Diphasiastrum > Diphasiastrum complanatum. The sequence continues at coordinate 4,478 of MU832049.1, read as the reverse complement.
CAGATGATTCTGTTAAGGTACAGCAAAGATGCAAATCAGTATTAGGAATCCATTATCAATCACAAGAAGGACAAAGGTATAGCTTGCAAACATAATTGCCCCAGGAAAATGCTCTTGCACAAAATCATAAGTAAATTATCTAAAACCTAGTAAGGTGAATCAAGTAAAAGCAAGAGAAAAGTTAAACAACAAAGTCAGAAAGTCTGGCCAGTCAATGTTCAACAAAACACTAGACTTTTGGGCAGTGCTCAATGTAAAGCATGACAGTAGAAACTAACAATTGATTATTGAGACGTCCTACTTTCAGCAAGGGTAACAAACTCAAATAGGCCGACCAATGTCATGTGATAGAAAGTAAACAGTCAATCTTTTCTCAATGTTGAAAATGACCGTAAGAATTTAATCATAGAGCATAAAGGTCCTACTCTACTTTAAGCAGTCAAGAGATTATCCAAGAACATAGAAAATATCTATGAACTTGCAAAGATAAATGGCTAGTTCTTAAGTTGGTTGTACAAGACAGTAAAAAAGGAGCACCTTGCATCGTTTTACCTGACTCTGTGAAGTCGAAGCAGGTATCCCTGCCAGAACAATTGGCTTTATCTTGCATCAAGATTTTGGAAAGCCCAAAATTGGACACACCTTTCCCAAATTCTTCCTTCTTCACATGAACTACATCAATTTCTGGTCCAGTATATCCCATAGTTAGTTGAGTCGATTGGGCAGAGATGACATCAGCATCCGCTTTGGTAACTGAATCCAAGTGATCTTCAGCCAGCTTGATGGAATCAAAGCCAGGAGGAACTTTAAACTTTGGCTTCAAGTGCGGCATCACAGTTCCCAGTGGAACAAAAGAACTCCTTTCAGGAGCACTAGCAAGCCGAACTTGCAGATCGATACTAAAGAAAACCAGCCTCAAACCATCCAATTATGTCTTCACCACTAAAGGGTCCTTGTACAACACCGTGAGGGTCAATGTAAAGCAGAAAAAGCTCCTCTGGTGGTGTAGACCGGGTTGCTGCTCTAACAATGTCCTGAGTAGCTGCTTGACTTTTATATGAAGCATCAATAGTTTCCAATAACTCTGTGCTCTTTTCAGACTTTCCAAATGTTTTTCCCACGAAATTTGAGAATTCCTTTCTAACAGTAGGTGTCTCCTTTGTTTCCTGAGCTGATGCATTGACTGCAAACTGCTCTTGTGTTTTCTGTACCTCATCCATATTTTCAAGCTTCAATGGTTTGTCTTCGTCTTCCATAAAGGAAATCTCTTCTACTTTAGCACGTCGCAGCTTATGGTCATCCTGATGTGCAAGAAGATCACCTTTCCGACTATTTCCATCTTTTGAAATGCCAAATGTCTCTTGTTCTAATTTGCTTCTTCTCCAATTACCGTCACTTCGACTAAAGCCATCCCTTTTCCGATTTGTGTCCTCATTTGGAACTATCTCTGTACTTTCTTCGCCCAAGTGACTTCTCCTTTGAGATACATCTCTTCCAGCTGAATAAAAACAAATTTTGTTGGCTCTTAGGTAGAACAACAAAACTATAACAAACAACAGACTTATGCCTAAGGGGGGGCGAACTAAAATCTCAGTTCAAGTGATTAAACACATAAAAAAAGTTAGAGGCTTGTCCCCCAATAAGTAAGATGAAAAGCAAAAGTATTTGAACAAAACTTTAGAAGCACAATAAATTCTGGGCCTTTATGAGGCTTACAAGCTCGTCTTCAGAAACTTGTGTAACCATTTGTTGTGAAATTTTTTAAAGTTTAAACAACTTTCAGACTCGAGTTCAAAGTTCAAACCAAAGATTGTTTTCACCAATAATAGAAAACACTAGCCAAATGTTCCAACTTTTATAGCAAAACTATTCTACAATTACATAGATGGTGATTCTAAAATAGTATCTGAACTCAACAGAATAGACATGCAATCTTTAGTTTTGAAATCTACTCACAAAAGTCATTCGAACATCATCTCCATCATGCATAAGTTGATCGGGTTACACACCAGTGTGATTTTTTTATTCAAACCAAAGATTGTTTAGGCCAATAATAGAAAACATTAGAAAAATCATCCAACTTCTATAACAGGAATATATCTACACGTTGAGTTCTAGGATAGTACCCAAACTTAACAGAGAAGACATGCAATCTTTACTGATGGAGTCTTTGAAAATCACTTCACCATGCATAAGTTGACCAGTTTATATACATGAGTCAGAACCGAATACAATAGTAAACTAGCATGACTTCCACATTGTGGATATTCGATTCTTCGAACGCAAAACTTCAAGTTTTGAAAAAGTTTGCATGTTATAGATCCCAAAAGTACGGATCTGAAAATGGTTCAGAGTAAGTACATGACAATTCACAATTTTGCATTGACTGGGCTCCACTTCAATGGACTTGTGCCAAAGAGCAGAGACACCGTAAGCTTCCTAACATGATCTAATAACACAATTACAATTACATCTCAAGAGGGAGGTATCTATCCCAGGCAGTTTCAACAAGGTTGAATCAGCCCTATAAAGATCCCAAAGTTGATCCTCAAAGGCAAAACTCCTTGACTATACAAATGTTATAGGTCCCAAAAGTACGGATCTGAAAATGGTTCACAGTAAGTACTTGACAATTCACAATTTTGCATTGACTGGGCTCCACTTCAATGACTTGTGCCAAAGAGCAGAGACACCGGAAGCTTCCTAACCGTGATCTAATAACACAATTACAATTACATTCTCAAGAGGGAGGTATCTATCCCAGGCAGTTTCAACAAGGTGAATCAGCCCTTAAAGATCCCAAAGTTGAGATTCCTCAAAAGGCAAAAATCCTTGACTATACAAACACATGACGTAACAGCTATTAAAGGTTAGGAATCTTCACCATCAAGTCGTGTTGGTGCTCCTTTTATTGGAAGGACCCAAATTTAAGAGACCCTGCATCTTGTGGGCATTGTGAGATTCTCGAAGGCAAGAGAGTCCCCTCGTGCTTCAGCAGAACCAAATGAGTCAAAAAATGCAGTCTCTTCGTTTCTGCTCTCCAAAACTCCATCTTTTCCACCTTATCAAGTTTAGTATCAACACAAAAGTTGATTAGTCACATCTCCTACAATTCAATAAGCCCTTGACAGACAAAACCCCCAACTAAGATGTGATAGACGTAGCTTATTGAGCAAACATCCCACTGGAAAATTAGCAGGATAGCAATTGAATTTTGGTGACTGATTATATTAGGCATACCAATAACCTCTGCCAGCATGCCCATGAGATCTAGAATCTTCATGACCTCTATAGGTTTGCTCCCTCTTTAGCAACAGCATGGGCTGCTCCACTGCCCACAATATCTCCTTTGGGAATCCCATCAAGTACAGCCTAATGAAACCACCAGTAAGAGGACTTACATAATAATAAGTCTTGGTCAACCTCATCAAAACATCATCTGCAATCTCTTCAGTGTAGTAGCACTTTAAATCTTGAATGATGCATTGCCAAGAACATGTCAAAGAAAGACCAGCCTTGCCAAAAGTAGTATCTTATTGCAAAAAAGGCAGCAAAATCTGTAAAATAAATCTTCGGAACAGATTCCTAGGAGATTCAGCGGAATAAGTTCAATCTCAAAAGCTTGTGACAATTAACTACGGACAGTGAGTGTTTGCCATGATCCACAAAAGAGGGCACTTACACTGCACAATAAGAAGGCTACACCCAAGATAAACTGACATGACATTTCAAACACTTCAATTGACAGAGATTGCCTTTATGAAAGCTTCGTATCAGATTATTACCAATGAAATATATTCAACAAAATTCCAAATCACTCAGACACAGATTATGCATAAATTACCTCTTCCTCAACACTGCACAATAAGAAGGCTACACCCAAGATAAACTGACATGACATTGCAAACACTTCAATTGACAGAGATTGCCTTTATGAAAGCTTCGTATCAGATTATTACCAATGAAATATATTCAACAAAATTCCAAATCACTCAAACACAGATTATGCATAAATTACCTCTTCCTCAAGGTCAGGTATGATTAAAGCCAGTGGTTCCAAAGGCTCTGCTTGGGTAAGTTGATGAGTTTCAATAAATCCACTTGGATACTTGGTAAAGGACGAGGCTGAAGAAACTTTCCGGTAAACATCAACGAGCGTTGCCCTTGGATATTGGAACATACCATTTTGCAATGCAGGTGTTCTACCTGAACTCGCATCCACTTTATCTAATAAAGGTACAGCTCCAATGACTCCCGTAAGCTTTGATAAAGGACTATGAAGTAGACTCCCAGTGGGACTAGCTCGCCCACGTCCTACAGTAGATCCAACAGAACCTTCACCTCGACCTTTGCCAACACCAAACCCTGGTGCAAACTTGGGCGGTATACTTCCTGACGAAGTAACTTCAGGCCGTCCTCTGTTAGAAAATGATGGAGGGCGCCAGACACGATCTCGGGATAGATCTTTCTCGCGATCA